>JZKD02S0356670.1:284214-304469 GCA_000966675.3 Picea glauca | reverse complement strand
TATCTATAGTACAAATTGTTAATTTTTTATTTTATTTTTAAACTTATATGTACTCTTTTTTTTTTTTAAGTGAGTGTAAGAGCTTGTATTATTAAAGGAGAGTTATGATACAAAAAAGGGGGACTCCCTTGTTTGCCAAAAAGGAAACCAGACTAGAGGTTTCTGAGTTGCGTTTTTTGAAATAAACAAGGGGTGTGATTGGATTGCCACCTTGGGAAACCAACCCAGTCTTACCATATCTAGTTTTTGAAAAGATAAGTCCAATAGACATGAAAAAACATAAGTTGAGATTGACATTAGATTGACTAGATTGATTCGACAATAGATTAACCAGACATTAGACTGACCAGATTGATTTGACAATAAACTAATCAGACACTAATTCAGGACAATGATGTGTTTTTTTTTCTTCATTTGCATGGCCCTTGTTTCTCTCTTTCTGGGAGATTGTGCGAGTCTTTCTGATATGTGCTAGTGCTTTATTTTCATTGGCTGGTGTGATGCCAATGTGATGGATGTAGCACAGGTAGAGGTGGAATTGAGCAACCAACTACTCCATCTTGGCGTTTTGGTTCTTCTTGACTTCAGCTAACAGTTTGGTAATAGTTTCCAAACTGTTGAGGCGACTCAAGATTTCGTTCAACAATTTCTTGTGTTCTTTGTTGTTCTCTAGTCTGGTGTCTTTTATTTCTGAGCTCACTTTGTTGATCATTATTTTTGTTAGCCATGCCATTTCCACCATTTTGTGGTAGAGGGTTTTTTTAGGTTGCGTGGCTCTCGGGTCAGTTATCCAGTCTGCTTTCTGAGTCAGAACATCCCATGCTTCGCCCTTATGTTTTTCTTTGATTTCCTTTTCCCATCGGGTAATTGTTGCTTTTCCTTTTGGTGCAACCAGAGTATTAAATGTGCCCTTTGCATCTTTTGCCGCCTGCTCCATCCTTGAAACTTGTTGATGACTATTTAGAGTTTCTTTCCCTAGGGTGTTTCTTTTGCTGCGTGCTTGCTTCATTCACACCATCTTGTCTGGCCTATGACAACTCATTTGCTGGATTCTCATTATGTTTCTGTCTATATAGGGGTTCCTCTTTTCTTTGCCCTTGTATCTATGGTAGCCTTTATAGTTGCACTCTTCCTATTTGCATCTATTTCTGTTGTTTCTTCTTTTATTGAACTTTTCTTGCTGTGGGCTTGTCTTTCTAATCATGGTTTGCCTATAGAGATGAACCTTCTCATCTTTTTTCCCCGTCATGGTACAATGATCATGATGACTTGATCGTTATCCCTGTGCGGGTCCTTGCTTCTGTTTGCTTGATATCCTACTGTGTTACTCCTCGTACCTGTTTTTTGGCGTGGTGTATTGATATTGGTTCGTGTTAATCTCACTTGCCTTACATCATTTGCTTCTTGCTGTTTGTCGTTTATATTTTTCCATGGTCTTTTCTCGCAATTTTTACCGTTGACATGATTTTGTTGCTGTATCGTTGTTTGTTGTATAATCTAATCCTGCATTGTAATTGGTGGTCGAGTGTTGGGTATTCATATCTTGCCTGGGTCCTTCATGCTTTTTACTGCCCTTCTTGATGTGACCTTCCTTGCTTAAGCTGTCATCACGATCTTTTGTAGCTAGTTTGATGTAGTCTATTTTGAATTGTCCATTCGGGATGTTGATGTAGGTAGTGTCTAGTTCAGGTTCTTCCTTGTTAACCCCCTCATTGGTGATTTTGTCTGCCAGACTATTTGCTGACTTGCGTACCCAGCACAACTCCATTGTTTTCATCGTTTGCAGATGCTCTTGGAGTTTTTGTAGGGAGTGTGTCAAGCGTTAGTGTTTTTGAACCTTGCCCACTCTGGTGCCATTTTGAAGTCTCTTCACAATGTTGATAACTAAGGTGGAGTCACCTTCCATGATAATGTTTGTTATTCTTTTGTGACTTAGAATTTTGAGCTCGAGCTCCAGGGCTCCAAATTCCGCTGCGTTGTTGGTTGAGTTTTCCATACTCTTAGTGTATAGTCGGATTATGTTACCACTACTATCTATGATCACCCCTCCCATCTCTGTCATTCTTGGGTTTTCTTTTGCCATTTCGTCAAAATTCAACTCGAGGAACCCTGCCGAAGGGGGTGTTCAGTTGTGCTCTCTTATTTGGAGTTGCGGTGGCCGCTCTACCTGTGTGCTGTTGTGCCCGTCTTTTAGGTGAAAAGCTTTCAGGATACAAGAGTCTTGATTTGTGAGTTGCGCTTTTCCAGTATGGCAGTTGTGGCTCTGGACCGTTTCTTGTATTTGTGAGATTATTGTTTCCTTGAGTTTTCCTTCCTGAATATGCGCCTGCTCCTTTCTTTCCATATTGCCCATATGATCATTCTCGACATGAGATTCTAACAAAAGTTCACCATTTCATTTTCGCTGTAACTCTCATTCTAGTTGTTGATGGTTGTGTTGATGTTACCTCGGGTCCTATTGGATTGACAAAGGATGCCTGTTGCCCAATCCCAGATCTCTGTTTTGTAATTACATTCATCGAGGAGGTGATTTGTTGTTTCTTCCTTAGCTTGACAGAGGTGGCATCGTGATGGGCCTATGAAACCCCTTTTCCTTAGGTTTTCCTAGGTTAGAATTTGGTTGTGAAGTACTAGCCATTTGAACATTTTGATTTTTGGCCATTGAGGGTTGTCCCAAATCTTTCTCCATTGTTGCGTCGGATCTTCTTGGTTTCGGTCCGCAATGTAATTTTGAGCTTCTTTTAAGTTGAATTCCCCTCCATTTTTTCCACCCCATCTTAATTGGTCCTCTTCTTCCGAGACTACAATTTTCCTTTTCCCTAATTCTTCCTTCACCTCTTTCGTTATTGTTGCGATTCAATCTCTATTTTGTGGATTGAGTTTGTCCTAGATCTTTCATCTGTCGTGATCATTTTCTTGTTTCTAGTAGTGATGGATTTTGATTTTTCCTTGCGCGATCATTTCTTGTTGGAGTTTCTCCATGTCTGGATTTTCCATTCTGGGTTCTTGTCGCCATGCGTCCTCCCAGAATTGGGTTGTTTTACCATTTCTCACTTCCCAGAAGCAGTGTTTCTAGATCCAGGTTTTGTTGCGCTAGGCTAGATTCCAGATGGTTGATCCCTCCCTTGTGCCCATAAAACGATTTCGATCCTGGTCATTGATGTCTGGGGCATACTTGGCCTTCCAGAGGTTTGCCCATGGTGATGATTTTTCTTTGATCCATCTCCACCAAAGTTTCGCCCCGTAGGCTTTGGTTGGTTACTTGTGGGTCTTGTAACCCTAGGCCTCCTTTGCATTTTGGTTTGCAAACCTTCTCCCAAGCCACCATGGCCCATTTTTTTCTTATTTTTCGCTCTTCACCATAGGAAGTCTCTTTGGATGGTTTTTATTTTTTGTAGTATTCCTTTGGGAGCAGGAAACACTGATATCATATAGGTCGGGATTGCTTGCAGAACCGTTATGGTCAGGAAAAGTCTCCCTGCTAGGTTGAGGGATCTATAAGTTCAATTTTTCACCATCTCCTGTAGTTTGTTGATTACTCCTTCCCACATTGCCATTTTGCATGCTCTGTTCGTCAGGGGGATTCCCAAGTATTTTGTTGGGAGCGTTTTGCGTTCAAATCCCAAAATGTTTGCCAAGTTTCTTTGAAATGCAGGGTTGGTATTGAAGAAATAGATCTTGGATTTGGAGTGATTGATCTTCGCTCTCGAGGCTTTACCAAACTCTTCTAAGATTTTTTATATGCTTTTGTTTCCTTGACCATGGGTGTGCCATGGAGTAAGGTGTCATCAACGAACTGTTGGTGCGTGGAGGTAGGGCAATTTTCGAAAGGTTTGATGCCTGTTATTTTTCTTGCTCTAGTTACGCTTTTTATGCTTCTACTAAGTCTTTTCATCATCAGAATGAATAGGAAGGGTGAAAGCGGGTCTTCTTGTTTAATGCCTCTTGAAGGCCAAAAGGGTTTGGCTGGGGCTCCATTGATTAAGAGCGAGTAACTTGTCGTTGAGACTAGCCTGACAATCCAGTTGATCTAGTGCTGTGTGAAGCCAAAGGCTTCCAGGTTCTTTACCATATAGTGCCAACGGATTTTTTCATAAGGCTTTGCTAGGTCAAGTTGGATTATCGTCCCCCCTCTCCTCTAGATTTTCAGTATGTGTATCAACTCATGGGCATGGATGATGTTGTCCAAAATTTGTCGCCCTTCTATGAAACCCACTTGTTCCTGTGAAATCAATGTGGGTAGGAGAGGTTTCAATCTATTGGCTATGACTTTGGAGATTATCTTGTAAACCACATTGCATAAAGCTATGGGTCTGTAGCGGTTTGGGGTCATTGCTTCATTTTCTTTAAGGATTAGAGTAATGATTGTGGCATTTAGCACTTTTAGAATGGAGGCCAAATGTTTGGAGTCTTCCACCACCCTATAAACGTCATGTTTGACCACTTCCCAACAGCCTTTGAAGAATTCCACTGTGAAACCATTTGGACCTGGGGCCTTTCTGTTGGGTATCTCCTGGACAACTTGGTCAATTTCTTCCTCAGTGATGGGTTTGTTTAGATTGATATTTTGTTCCTCGGTAACTAGCCTGGGGATGTGTTGAGTTATCTTTTGTATGGCCTCCGTTTGGTTTTGGTTGGGTTCCTGGGCTATCTCATGGAAGTGATTTATCAATATATTTTCAATCTCCTTGTGGGATTCTCTCTCGATCCCATCTTGATCTCGAATTTTCAGGATTTTGTTGTGGTTTCTTGTAGCAATGGTTGTTCTATGAAAAAACTTGGTATTCCGCTCTCCTTCTTTTAGCCACATGATTCTGGAGTTTTGGCGCCATAGAGTCTCTTCTTGTTGGCATCTTGTGTCCCATTCCTGGGTTATTTGGATTTCTTCCCTTTTTCGATCCTCTGTATAGCCCTCGTTTATGCATATTTCTTGGAGTTTTTTCATTTTGTCTTCAATATTTTTTTTTTCTTGGTTTATGTTTCTAAAGATTTCTTTGTTCTACTCCTTGAGTTTATGTTTGATGTACTTGAGTTTTTTATATATTTTGAACATCCTTGTCCCTTGCTCTGGTTGTTCTTTCCTCCACCATTGGTTGATGTTCTCCTTGAAGATGGGATGTTCGATCCAAAATTTCTCAAATCAAATTTGAAAGGTCTATTTTTTTGGTGTGGTTTGGAAGTTTGCTTCCAATTGGATTGGTTAGTGGTCAGAACCCCCCCAAGGAAGGATGCTGCAATCTAAAGTTAATCTCTGCAGAATGATGGACTTCGACACCAAGAATCTGTCTAGCCTTGTGGAACCCACAAGTGATGAATCTACTAGCAGCCGAAGCCACTAGACACACACTTTTGGTGAACATGCAAATCATAGGTAACACAGAGGTGATTCTATGCACTAATGTGTATGGACCCCAGATGTTGGAGGAAAAGAAAAAAATGCTCCTAGATCTAGAAAATCTAAAAGCCTATTCCAGCGATCTCCACTGGATCTTGGCAGGCGACTTCAACATCATCACGACACTTGCGGAGAAAAAATGAGGCACTAGGAGATTGGATAGAGATGTGGAAGACTTTTCAGCTTTCATCGACACAGTGGAGATGGTGGACATCAGAACCAGTAATGGCCAGTTCCCTTGGAACAACAAATGGATAAATCAACATCAAGTTGCGACAACCAACATCTTGTACTTGCTCCATTGTTTTTTGCTGATTATTTCTATTCCGTCTACAATGCATTTTGTCTCTTGGATGAAACAGAGGTCTGGTTGTTCCTTCCTCAGTATGTTTTTAAGGATTCTTTGCTTTCGTGGACTGTTTGGGCCTCTTATATTCCATGTTATATATGGGGGGGGAGTTGGGAAAGAGTTTTTTGATCTTACCTGAGTTTATTAACAGAGCTCCTAGTTCTCGTAAGGCTACGCTATTTGATTTCTTGCCTTTCTTCCTTCTCATCTGCTTGGGTGAGAGCTGTGGTTGTCCCTCACCTTCTTTGATTCCTAGGTGTCTTATCTCCTCGTGCGTGCGCTTGAGCTCTTTAGATTTTGCTTCCTCCCTTAGGAGGAAGAGGTATTAGATACGATATAGTTGCTCCGTTGGTACATTGTTTATGCCCTTCATTCCCTTTGTTGGTCTTGTCCCGCCCTTATGTTCTATTCTTGGCTTCCAGATTGCTTCATGTTGGGACTTTACTCGGTTTCTTGTTTGCTCTATTTCAGTGGTTCGGCTTTATAAACCCATCCTCAACCTGTTGTATTTTGATGTTTTCCGCTTCTTGTTTTTAATTGAGAGGACATTCTCTGATTAGGTGTCCATGTTCATGGCATCCTCTACATTTGAATGAGATCTGATCGTAGTCGATGCTTTGTATCCATTCCTCATCTTTGAATTCCAGGCTTATGGCTTTTGGGAGTGCCCTCGAAACATCCATCTCTATGTAAATCCTTGCATAGGATGTATATCTTCTTTTTAGGGTTTCTTCCGATGTCTTCACATATTTTCCAAGTTTGTTTCCGATTGCTTCGAAGGTGGATGGCAGCCAATAGTCTAGTGGCAAGGAGTAAAGCCTCAGCCAGACGAGTACATTTTTGAAGGTTTCTTTCTCTAGGGAGAAGTTTTCCTTCCATGGCTGCATGTACAATCTCGTTGAGGTGTGGAAGTATGGCCCCCCCTCAAAGACTTTATCCCTGTCTTTCAAGTTCATGAATATTGCTGTGAAGAAGCCTTTCGAACCCAGGTGGAGTTCCACTTCTCCGCTTGGCTTCCATTGATATTTTATTCAGTGGCGCAACGTTCTTTTTGTGGGCACCCATGAACTTGCAAATTAGTGCATGCGTTTTCATCTGGTTCCAGAAGAGTTGCGTTTGTGGATCTTCCAGTATCACCTTGGGTATTAGTGTTGTTTTAGGTTTACACGGTTTGCGCCCTTCTATTCCACTGGGGTTCGCTGGTTTTTGCGCATCATTCTGGGTTTCTCTGGTTTCTTTCAACATGCGATCCCTTTTTTCTTAGTTGCTTTCTTGATTCTTTTTCGGTTCTGATCTCAAGGTGTTTGTCACTGATTCCTTGAAACCTACGCTTCGTGGGACTTCCCCCCTGTCCACCACTACCTGTTTGTATGAAGGGGTTCTATTACTGCTCCCTTTGGTAACCATGCTGTCCTCTGCTGTAATCGCCACTGTCAAACCCTAGCTTGCAGTTGCTCCAAACCCTAGTCATTCAAAATTACCATACCAAGTCAAACTTATATGTACTCTCATTTTTAACTTTTAAAACTAATTTTTTATCTTTAATCTTATATATACTTTTATTTTTAACGTTTAAAACTATTTTTCCATATTTTTAACTTTTAAAACTATTTTTCTCGAGTGCCTACTTGAAATGTTGGAAATGTTTCATAAACTCTAAATTTCTTCATAAACTTTAGCGTATATTATATTACAAAAGATTTTGTACTACTTATTTTTATTCATTTCATTTTTCTTGGTTTAAAAATCTATGTTTATTAGAAAGTTAATGTGTTTATCAATGTGTTTTTGTGAGAGCAAGCATTTGTAGTTAATGTGTTACTTGTAATTGTAATTTTCTTGAGTAAGAGTAATGTGATATTTTGGTGGATGTTGTGTTTATTGTTTTGAATATTTAGATTTCCTTTAATAATAAGAGTAATGCTATATCTTGGTGGACATATTGTTTTGAATTTCTAGATTTCCTTTAGTAAGAGTAATGTTATATTTTGGTGGACATTGTGTTTATTGTTTTGAATTTTTAGATTGTAGATTTTTGTTGTTTTGAACTTAATTATTTGTTGTTTTGAACTTATTCATATAATGGAGTGTTTGTACTCTTGAATTTATTGAATATTGTTTTAGTATAAGTGGATGTGAAGTTTTTGTTGGTGGTTTTTAGACTTTCAATGTGTAGTTGTAGGTTGTGATTACTTGAGTGTAGATTTAAACCTTGAGTTAAAACTTAACACAATGTTAGAGTCGATAAATCTAAAATGAGTTTCCATGGATGCAAAGTGTTGCTAGTGAGGAGGATTTTAGGGGAGTGATTCTCGAGTTTTAGTGATTGATGTTGATTTGTGTTTGTGAGAGGCACAAGGCTCTGCGATAAATTGTTGGATGAGATGTCTAGGGTTTCTAGTGATTCAGAGGTTGATTTTGACTTGAGATTGAGATTTTCCCTTAAGATTGGCTTGTAGATTTATTTTTATTTTTATGGTCATTGATTTGTTTATGCTTTTAAGGTTTGTAGTGATGAGTAACTTTGGTCTCCAAACTATCATTTGTTGGTGGGTGCTTTCAATTTTGTATTATAGAAGTGCATGGAGAAGAATTTATTGGAGTTGTTTTCATTTGGGGTTTTGTGAAAGGAAAGGTGGCCACCCTTACCAATCTTGCATAGTGGGTTGAGCATAACAAGGAGGTGACCAAAGTGAAATGAATCATCCTTGTTTAATGAAAGACCATTTGTTCCTTTACATACTGTAGAAGAATTTGACAATAGGCATGTCTGATGCTTTAGTCACATTGTGTTGAGTGTGAGTATTTCTTTGAAGATGCTTTTGAAGAAAAAGTTTATAGCCACATGCACAAGTGACACAAAGATAATGGCCGGTGATTTGATGAAGATTATTAAGCTTTGAGATTAATCCTTTGTTATTTGAACGAAGGTGGAAAATGAGGAATTAATGTCCATTGTTTTAAATGAGTTCTCCTCATTGTGGGTGTTGAGTATGTGTTATATTCTTTTCACAATTAGCTATAGTGTATGTTCCATTGCGTCGGACGCCCAGGGGGACAATAGTTCCCCTGCACGGAGGTTCAGGGGCAGTGCCTCTGAGATTTTTTGCCTCAGGAAATGTGTTGCAATTTTGCTTCATTTTTTGTATCACCTCGATTTTTGTGTCAATTGTTGAGGGGTTTTTCGACACATGGTTTTTGCTGATGGTTTTTTATTTTTGGTTAAAGAATTAGGGTTGTTGACTAATTCAAGTCACTGGGTTAGGGTTTTGGATGCTGCTAGCTCCTATATGTATATTGTATTGTAAACAATGTAACATTATGAATGAATATAGAATATGTTGGTTTTCTTGGTTTGGGTTTCTAGGGGAAAAATCTCTGTGTAATGTTTGTATTTGCCATTGTATCTTTTCTATTATTTTACTAAAAATATGTTTGCAGTAAACAATTGTACAAGGTTAAAATCTAGATTTGGTATCAAAGCTTTGTTGTTTTAAGGCAGATGCCTTTGTGGTCAAGAGTTTGGCTCGAGATTGTGATAAGCCTTGTTATAGTGAGAGATTTGTGGTATTGATTTTTCAGGTGAAAAGAAATGGTGAGTAGTTTGGAAATGGAAATCAAGAAGTTGAATGGACAAAGTTTTGAGCTGTGGAAGCTTAAGATGTAAGATTTGTTGGTGGACAAAGATCAGTGAATCACGATGGATCCATGTATTGCACCTACAAGAACTCCAACAAATAACTGCAAAACATTGGATCGAAAAACGAAGAGCACAATTCGATAGTGTCTCTCAGATTTAGTATTACTGAATGTGTTAGAGGAAGCTACAACCAAAGATTTATGGGATAAGTTGGGGAAGTTGTATCAGTCTAAGTTCATCGTAAATAATTTTTTTTTGAGAAATAAGAGATGAAGATTTGGTGGTAGAGTATTTGAACTCCTTCAATACTGTGGTAAGTCAGTCAATATTTTTTGAGATTAAAATTTCAGATGAAGATAAGTGTATCAGTTTACTATGCTCTTTACCAGACTCGTGGGATAGTCTGGTTGTGGCCATAGGTAGTAATACAACTGTCTTAAAGTTTGATGAAGTGGTTTTATCTTTATTGTCAGAGGAGATGAGACATAAGAACATGGAAGGACATAGCACATACACATTATTTGCAAGAGGACACTCTAAAAAAAGAAATAGATCTAAGTCTTCAAGTGGGAGATCTAAGTCTAAGGGTTTATCTAAATTTCCTAGAAAGTTTGTAAAGGTATGTTGGAGATGTGGAAAAAAAAAAACACTACAAGAAGTAGTGTAGATCCAAAATTGAGAAAAAGAAGGGATTCGAAGAAGCTTTTTCTACAGAAGAAAAGACCTCCAAGGAAGGAGAAGGAGAAGAGGATGTGTACTTGGCTTCTTTAAGTACACATGCAGATCATGAGTCCTGGTTGGTTGATTCAGGTGCATTATTTCATATGACTTCCTACATGGACTGGTTATGTGAATATGAAAGGTATGATGGAGGTAATGTTTTCCTAGGTGATGATTCAACAACCAGAATCATAGGAAGAGGAAAAGCCAAGTTGAGATTCTTAGATGGAAAGATTAGAACACTACCTGGTGTTCTGCACATTCCAGGTTTGACTAGAAATTTGATTTTTGTAAGCAAAATTGACAATGCAGGGGTAAAAACAATATTTGAAAAGGAACCCTACAGGATGGTTCAGGGAGCAATGGTGTTGCTAAATGGAGTTCGGTTTGAAACTTTGTACAAGCTGCAAGGAAACACTATTAGTGATGGGTGTAATAGTTCTATTGTTTATGATATTAGAGTTGAAGAAGAAAAAACTCCTACAGTCTCTGGAGAAAAGGTTATGCTGTGGCATCAAATATTGAGGTATATTGGAGAGAAGGGTTTTCGACTACTACATGGTAAATGTATGGTTGAAGGTATGTCTAACTGTTCTTTGGATTTTGATTTTTATGAACATTGTGTATATGGGAAGCATAATCGGGTAATATTCCCCTCTGGTGCAATGGGGGCATAATTTTTTTTACAGGTAGTTCATAGTGATGTGTTTGGACTTGCGTCGGTTCTATCATTGGAAAAATATGTGTACTATGTCTCATTTATAGATGACTTCTAGATGAATACTTGGATATATTTTCTCAGGAAGAAATCTGAAGTCTTTGACAGGTTTAAAGAGTTTAAGACTCTTGTTGAGAATCAAACAGAGAAACAAATTAAGGTGTTGAGGATAGATAATGGTAGAGAGTTTTGCGTGAATGAATTTGAAAAATTATGTAAGAAGTGCGGTATAGCAAGGTAGAATACTACTCCATATACACCTCAATAGAATGGAGTTGCAGAAAAGATGAACATGACACTGATGGAGAAATCAAGGTGCATGCTCAGTGGTGTTAGGTTAGGCAAAAATTCTGACCAGAGACGGTGGGTATTGCATGTTACCTAGTCAACAGATCACCTTCATCAACACTGTATGACAAGACTCCACAAGAGGTATGGACGGGTACGAAACCTTCTCTCACACATCTCAAGGTATTTGGCTGTGAGTCTTATGTTTATGTTTCAAAGGAAAACATGAGTAAGTTAGATAAGAAGACTAAAAAATGTATCTTTATTGGGTATAAAGATGGTCTCATAGGTTATAAGCTTTGGAACCCATAAACTAAGAAGGTTGTGTATAGTCGAGATGTGGTATTTAGAGAAATGAAGGGTGTTGTTAAACAAGAAGTCCTATGAAGTAAGGAAGAACCAGAGAGAATAGAGTTTGATTTAAAAGATGATAAATCCGACTCTATAGAAGAACATGAGTCAAAAGAGGATCCTTATACTCCAGTATTGAGGAGATCAATTCGATAAAGAAGACTACCCGAAAGGTATACTCCATCTGATTTCTATTCAAATTTTTCTTTGTCTATTACTGATGATGATGTTAGAATTGTCAGGGAGATGATGGATTTAGATGACGAAAAGCTCTGGAAAAAGGCCATGGATGAAGAAATGGCAGCATTGGATAAAAATGAGGCTTGGGATCTAGTGGAGTTGGCGATTGGAAGAAATCCCATTGACAACAAATGGGTATTGTTGTAGCTTGAATCCGTTATGATAGAAACAACAACTTCATGGGGATACAAATGCCTCTGCGTTTTTATAGAGGTGGTACTCCTTTTTGTTTCAAGATTTTTTTGAAATTCTAGGTTTTGAGAATAATGTAGGACTAAGAAAAATTCTGTCGTGATATTCAAAGAAAGATAAAGATTGTAGTAAAATAAAAAAAATTATTTTCAAAACTGAGTTTTTGAGAAATGACCAGAAACCTCACATATTACATATTTGAAAACGATAAGCAAAATTTCCTCACATCCATCATAGTTAGAACTAAAGATTTATGATCACATAAAATAAAATAAAATGGTCTGCACGCATAAGATAAGTTTAATATAGTAAACACATGGAGAGCTCAAACGAAGATAATGATAGATCAATCTCAAATACTTTATACTTAAAACTCAGAGTTATAAAATACAATCGAAACTGATATCGAAATAGTTATCTTTGAGATTTCTGAAAAATATTGAGTTTGTTACAAAGCCTTGAAATTTAAATGTGTTTGTCCTTTAGGACTAGAATTGGGGCTCCTGCGGACCATAACACAAATATAAACAAGAAATAAGTTGTGGAAAGAAGATGGTGGACGATGACATAGTAGCAAGACTTGGAAAAAAGACATGAAGAAGTTATCAGATTTTGGGTAAACCTTTATAGTGAAAGAAGCGAAGTAACTAGATGAAAACACTGATAAATAAAGCAAGATGTGATCATCATAAACTTACTATGATGATCTCTCTCTCTCGTTCACTTGCTTGATGCTGTCTTTTTATTGTCTTTATTGACGGTTTTAGAAACTGTCTCAACTGCTTCTTGGTTTTCTTTGGTTAATTTTTCAATTGTCTTTTTAAATCAATCTTCAATGTAGTTTTTTTATTGGTGCAACGTTTATTTCATGCCTGATCTTAATATTGAATAATTCTTTTTCCAAGTCTCTTAAGTAATGAGAAATGACATGTATTGATTCCTCAATATTTTGAATTTTCACGGAATAATCAACCAACGAATTGTCTATTTCTTCTTTATTATATTCAACTATGTCATAAAAATTTTCCGCTGATTACTCTTAAATATCTCAACTTGTTCATCAAATTGTTGTTTTATTAGAAACATTGAAATGAGAATTAACTTAGGGTCTTGTACATCATTTGTGCTTCTTTCCAGATCTATCTGTGTGAGTCTTTTGAACAATTCTTTCATTTTTAGTATGGATTTGTTGCATGCTTGGACAGTGTTATTCAAATTCTTGATATTTTCCTTCCAACAAACATTTCGCTGTTTAATTCGATTTGGAGAAGACAAATCCTCTTCTCTTCTTTTTAATTCTGTTATGTTTGAAACTTTAATTTCAAATGGAAAAACAACATCAACGTAGAAGCCTTCTTTGTTCTTCAAATCAAGTTGTAGATACTCATGAAAAACATGTGCCCTTAAATCGAAAGAAACAATGTTTTTTGATACTTCCCATGCTTATGTTATTAGTGACATTCTCTTTTTAATGTTTTTCTTCACGTAATTTCGGACTTCTGTGAGTAAACTTGAAGATCCTTTCAACTTAATGGCGGGTGTAGTTGGTTTAACCATTAACAAATCATTTGTCAGGATTGGAAGAGGCATTAAGACATTTTCCAATTCTCTGATCATTTCTTTTAACTTGGTGTTTTCAGCTTCCAGACCATCAATAGAATCGTCAAGAGCATCCCCGGTTTCTTTGCAGATTTTATAAATTTGGGACGGCTGCATGTCCTTCAGGTCGATTTCTGAGCGAGATTTTCCCTTTTTATTTTTCTAGTCACCTCTTTCTCCAATCAATTTTTTAGACTCCTTATAAAAAACAACACTTTGGAAAGTAAATGACTCTTCTTCACTGAAGGTCTCATTTGCAACAACTTCTAATAAAGAATTTTGTTGGGCCATACTTTCTAGCTGATCAATTGTGGGAAATATTTTCTCAATATCTACCTCTAGCTCTATGTCTTCTAGATAAAATCTATTGATTTCATTTTCTATAGTATTGTCCTAGTCCTCTTCCTCTTGCACTAAATTCTCCATCTTCTTTCTTACATGGAGCTTATGGGAACTCTCAATTTTTCCAGGGGGAATTTTTTCTCTCCTCCACTACTTGAACAATTGTTGACAACCTTTCTAACCGGGTGAACCATTGGAGCATTGCTCCAGGATGTGGTATTTTTGGGAGTAACAACTGGAGACTGGGTACTCCTTTCACTGAGACCCTTTCCCTTTTGCTTCTAAAACTCGTTACTATTGAACATTGTTTCTAAGTCACCAACATTGTGTACCTGAGTACTTTGAGTGTTATCTTCTTCTTCATTCAAGATAATATGGATGAACGAGTTACTGAATCCCACCGACAACATATGTTTCACAAAAATTTTGTTCGGATCAAACCCCTTTATCTTTTCGACATAATTTAAATTTACATTGTTGAAGTGATTTGCAAATTCGTTATTTTTATTTATGTTTATGAATATAAAATTTCCAATTTTCCATGGCAAGAGTATAATTTGTTTTTCATTTTTTCGTGGAAAAAATGTAGCCAGAAGTTGTATTGTCTTGCCATCTCTGTAATGAATAATTTGTCAGATACATGATACGGGAGAAAATAATGATTTTCTTTGGAACAAAATATCCTTATGACATTGTGATTCTCTATTTGTTCTATCATTCCCTTTTTCTCTAAGAATTTGTTAGTCTGGTTAGATATCCTTGAAGTATTTTCTCCCGAAAACAACCTCTTGAAGACTGAGATAAAATCATTGTTATCACAAAAAAATCGTCCACAACATTTCACAATGGTTGAAGAAACACATCAATGCTAGCGACAATTAGTCCACCTACAGTACCAAAATATCCATCAAAAGGCAAAAAAATATATAATTGGGTCAAAAATTAAAGTGCAGAAATTTAGCAAAGGAAGCACACGCACAGTGTGCAGCATGCGCAGGCCAAAATAGACCTCAACACGCACTGTGTGCAAAATGCGTGGGTGTCTACGACAAAAGCCAAACACTTCTATGAACGACATAGTTATGGATCTTGTCAGTCCCTCAACCACTTCCAATTTGATCCGCAATGCGACTAGACATTCATATCTGAGCGAAATCTAGCATGGAGGTTGGTCAAGGGCTAGAGGGTGTCCTAAAATGCCCTTTGTTCACACTATGAACCAATTACATTTTGCTATGAATGGATGTTATAAATAAGAGCTATGGGTGTGCTAAGAAACCAAGATCTTCAAGCTATTGTTATGCTGCTATAATTCTTCATTGAGAATCCTCTTTTCTCTTTGAAGCTTTCAAGCAACATTGCAATAGACCATTCCACTCACCTCTTGAGGGAATATGCATTGTTTTTCTTCACCTTTTGTCATTTCTTCCACTTTTTCTTATATGTCTTGAAGAATTACATTCATTGGAAGCACCAAATTCCTTTGTTTTCTAGCTGCAACTAGAAGGAGGTTCCAACCCCTTAGTTTCTCAGGCTACAACCCGAGGGAAGATCCAACTCCCCAATTATCTAGCTACAACCAGAAGGATGCTACAACCACCTATGTTCTCCGGCCACAACTGGAAGGTGGATACAATCACCTGTCCTTGCCCTGAAGTAGAAGTGGAATGATGAAACCACTATCACACTATCACTATGAGATATACCGCTGTAAACCTGTACCAATAAACTTGAACCATGCATCAACCATTCATCAACCTGTAATCAACATGTACCATGAACAAGTGCATCAACCTGTACCTTAAACAAGTGCATCAACCATGCTCTAACATGTACCAAACAATCTGTAATCAACATGTACCATAAACAAGTGCATCCAACCATGTACCAAGTATGTACCAATAATGTGTCAACTACTCATCAATTATGACTCATTAATATGTACCAACATCATCAACTATATACCTCATGTATGTGCCAACTCATCAACTACTTGTCTCAACCATGTACCCAACATGTACCGTAATAAAAAGCTCTCATCAATTTCATCATCCAAATATGATTTGTAACTCTTTAATAGACTTGGTGTATATTATCACATAACTTCAAACTTTCCTCAACTCTAACAACAAGAGACTAACATTTTCATCAAACTTTTCTTTAGTCTCACATGACTAGTTTTGGATTAGTCAACAACTCTAACTTGAAATAATCATAACTTTGTACTTGTAATGAATAAATATCTGAAACTAATACAAATTGTTCTTTAGTGTGTTTTATGCAATTCCTCCAGGTGTCACTACTTGGAACCTCTCAGAAAATGAGTTATAGCAAAAATGACATACCTTACTGAATTCTGTCTTATTCTAGAGAGTAACCTTGTAAAGCGTGCCTCACACAGAATATTTGTTGAATCGATCTGAAACTATTACAAAAAATACTAAAGACTGCACTCTAACCAACACATTTGGTCTTACTGAATTTGGATCTGTTGTGAAGAAGTTATGCCGTTTTTACCTGAAACGCCTGTTTTAGACTAGTTTCAGGACTAGACACAAATCCTATTTTCCACGGAGTATAAATTCAAAAATACAATGACCCACACGCTGAATATTTTACCACAGATACTTGGATATGTTTTTTCAATGGCATAGCAATTTCACGGTCTAAATCATTCTAGAAAAATATTTATTGCGAAAATGGTGAGATGACCTGTAAATAACATACCTTAGAAAGCATTATCAAAATAATTTATCCTTACTTGAATTCCGATCTTTTTTTTTTCACCTTCCCTCAGAAATTCGGCTTAGATATCCTTTGGTTCCCTCATACACCTATATATATTCAATATGCTCAAGTGTGCTGTAAAATGAGAGATCCTTGCCTCTTATTTATACTCTCCAAGTAACTTCCTTAAAAACATCTTCTAGGTCACTTTGTCCACTTTCCTTATTTTAGGGTTAACCCACTTCTAATTTATCCATTAAATTTATTATTTAAATAATTTATTTTGTATTCACTTTGAATTATAGTACACTCATCACTTCACTTTATTATTTACCCTCTAAAATCTCTTAAACTACTTTGACTATTTTGACCTTTTGGGGCTTCAAGCCAACATATGAGGGTCCTTCAACTTTGTAAGGCCATAACTCTCAAACTGTGAGGAGTTATGTGACGTTCCACATACCACCAGAAATGGCATGACATGTACTATCCATCTAGAATAGTATTACCTGCAAATATATCAAAACTCATACCGTTATCCATCAAACAAACTTGGGTCCATTATCCAAACTCGGGTTCTTCAACTTCACATGGCCATAACTCTCTAATCGTGAGGAGTTATGTAACGTTCCATATACCACTGAAAATGGCGTGAAAAACACTATGAATATATGATAGTTTCACTAACAAATTCATTGTCCTTCATCTCATTATTCCACAATTAAGCATGGGTTCTCTCACTCCGCAAAGAGTCTTCCTATGAGGCCTTTCACCATAAGGGGACCACTTTGGAGTTCATCCATATTTACTTCTTATCAACCATGACAAGACAATAATGAGTTATATTTACATCAAACAAACTTGGGTTCATTATCGAAACCTCTGTGCTACGGGGTTTTCTTCAAGGGTTGACATCAATGACAACCAACCTTAATCAACAATGTCCCCCTTTGGCATTGATGGAAACACTCTGATACAACACTGAAATTATATCACTCATGCTCCCCCTGAACCATTCCTATGTCCTCTGCATATGATAAATCTCTACCCCTTTGTCATCAATGACAAAGGTATCTATCCATCTGGGGCTGCTCCCCGTAACTGAACTGTCCTCTTATGGTGCTTCCTCGTGTAAATTTAAGACATATAATATAATCATTAAAAAAACATTCATTTTGGAGTAGAAATAACTCCAAGTCTCTGGCGAAGATATTCAAAGGCTTCCCGTGGAAGTGGTTTTGTAAAGATGTCTGCCACTTGTTCTTTTGTGCCCACATACTCAACTCTAATTTTTTTTTCTACAACCTACTCCCGTAGAAAGTGATACTTGATTGGAATATGCTTCATCTTGGAGTGCATCACGGAGTTCTTCAAGATACTGATGATGCTTGTATTATCACAATAGATTAGAATGGGCTCATCATACTCAACCTATATATCTATTAGAGTTTGTTTCATCCAAAGAACCTGTGTACAACATGATGTTGCTGCAATATACTCTCCCTTGGTTGTAGATAAAGATACTGATGATTGTTTCTTGCTTAGCCATGATACCAAACACTCACCTAAGTAGAAAACTGCTCCACTGGTGCTTTGTCGGTCATAAATACAACCTGCCCAATCTACATCTGTGTAGGCAATAAGTGATAGATCTTTTCCTTTTGGATACCATAATCCAAACTCTTATGTTCCTTTAAGATATCTGAAAATCCTCTTTACTGCTAATACATGCGATTCCTTTGGTGCTTCTTGAAATCTTGCCATCTGTCCAACTTTCTGTATTACATCTGGTCTGGATGTTGTCACATATAGTAAGCGACCAATCATTGACCTGTATTGCCTCTGGTATGTAGAATTTGAATCATCAACTTTTCTCAACTTGCAACTGGTTTGCATAGGAGTGGTAATTGGTTTGCAATCTTCCATTCCGAACCTCTTTAACATTTCTCTGATATATTTAGTTTGAGAAATAAAAATTCCTTGGTTTCTTTGACATATATGAAGACACAAAAAGAAGGATAGTCCTCCAAGTAATGACATTTCAAATTCATTCTACATATTCTTTTCAAATTTCTGGCTTAACCTGTCATTAGTACTTCCAAAGCAATATCATCAACATAAATTTCAATTAATAAATTATTACTTTGAGTTACCTTGATGTAGAGGTTGTTGTTTGCGCTTCCTTTCCATAGTTCGTAGGGAGTTTTGTCATTATTGTTTCTAATCATTACTTTGTTTTGAATGTGAACTGATGTATGCACTGCATGTGTCCAAAAAATATCTGTCAATGTGGAATCTATTAGCATTGTTCGAGCTATTTTCTATGTAATTATCATCTATTATGATAATGTTCATTTTTCTTTGAACCACTCTCTGAACCAATCTATGAATCCGTTCTTTCGTCCACTATCATATATCTATTCAAACTTGTTAAGTGTTCTTACGAATCCATCTCTGTCCATACTTTCCAAGACTCTACGTGTGAAATTTTCTATAATGCCGACCCATTTATCACTATACTATCATGAAGTCTTGATTAATCTATCAAACTATACTTATGCTAACTGATTGCTCTGAATCTGTCTTCTCAAACTCTGCAAGATGCTCGAAGGATGGTTCTTTGATCTGTCATAGCTATCGCATAGACTCCCTCTGTCTAATATTCATATTACTTGGGAGTCTCTAAGATAGATGGCTCAGAACAATCTCTGTTCTGATGTGTATTCATCATCATCTTCATTGGTAGATTCATCATCATCTTCATTGGTAGATTCATTATCTCTCTGAGCTCTGACTTCTTTCTTTCTATCTGTGGATTCATCTTTCACTACAATGCATGAAAGTACAATCTCTTGAACCTGTTCCTTATTTACCTATCATTCATTTCTTTTAGTTATTTTCCAAACCTTTCTGTATCTAACATCTTTCATTTTCTCTGTAGAATTTTCTTCTTATTGTTTTATTTCCAATCTTGCGATCTCTGGTACCTGGTCTTTGTTCACCTGTTCTTCATGTTTTCTTATCCATACTTTCTTATATCTAATATTGTTGAAATAATGTAACTGTAAAGTATATTCTAATTATTATTTGATACATTATTCATTAGATCAATCCCCATTGTGGATTGATCATGTCCGCTACTGTAAAGGACCAAATCTCCTTTTGTGGATTGGTCATAATGTAATTGTAATAGGCAGAAAGAGAAGTCGGCCCCAAAATATATTAAAGAAGCCCTGAAATATAATAAAGGTAGTTATAACCACCCAAAAAAAGAAGTCGACCCTTCCAATGAAAAAACACTTCCACACGTGCCAAACTTGTATAAATAAGGAGGCTAGCACCTCACTTAGACACACACTCACTTGTTCATTGAGAGACAAGTTTCAGAGCTGCAGTTGGAGAGAGAGAGAGAGAGAGAGAGAGAGAGAGAGGCGCATCTTTGGGAGAGGAATTTTTGTACTTGTTTGAGTTATCTTTTGGCATTGTATTGACTATCTATATTAAGGAAGTTTTGCTGGGTTTTCTTCCCCATGAGGGTTTCCCAGTATAAATAATGTGTCTCTTGTGATTGTGTATTTTTCAATGATTCTATCTTATGCTATTGTTATCTATTGAAATGCAAAGAACTATAATAATGACTTAAACATTAACATGGTATCAGAGCCAAGCTGAAGAGAGCATCTTTCACAAGAGA
>JZKD02S0356670.1:243932-262321 GCA_000966675.3 Picea glauca | reverse complement strand
AAGATGGATTCCATTATTGATCGTACTTTTCCAACAATTAGAATTCATAAAGTTGGAGCTAACTAGACTTCATAAAATTAGAGGTGTTTTCCTTATCTTTCAAAGATCTAAAATAGCATGAAAGCCTTGAGTGTTGGCCTGTTGGGGGTGTTACTTTGGAAGGTCTTCTTTGCTTTCCCATGTTATTAGTCCCTGCCTCCGGCTAGGGACTCTAGCTTTCACCTCACGGTCAACTATTGTTGACTCCCTATTACATGGTCCATTTTGGTATATTACTTGGTGAATTTTTCCACCATTCGAAAAAATTTCCCAATGTTTTGAACAAAACCTTTATTATTTTAATTATTTTGAATAAGTAAATAATTTTTTATATTTTTCAATTTCATAATCTGATTTTTGTGATTGGGCTAAGGGTTGTGATGGGACTTTATTAGCCCTGGTGAGTTTAGTTTTTTCCCACAATTTGTCAGAAATCATAAATAATTTAAAATTACAAAATTTATAAAAATGCCACGTACATAGTAAGTGACATAGGTTTGTTGCATTCGATGCAAGTATTGTTGGTTTTGCAGTTGATGTCCTCCACCTATACTACATGCATAATCTAACTGCAAATTCCCTCCATCCTCCACCTATACTACATGAACAGTCGAGCTACAATTTCCACTTACAAATAATCGAAGTCCCTACATACACTGCTTCAAGGTTCATGCACCCTATTACTGGAACTATTGACAGGCATAAGATTTGACCTTTGTCTTGAGTTTTCCATGTGGTGCCAGATGAGGATTATTGGGAGGTTCTAGTCATCGTCACACTTTTATTCTTCTCCATTGTGAGGTCTCTATCCAAGCATACGAGCTTTTCCAAAGCAATAACAAATAATCGAAGTCTCTGCATGCATTGCTTCAGACTTCATGCACCCTATTACTAGAACTATTGATAGGCATAAGTTCTTACCTTTGTCCCAAGTTCTGTCATGCAATGTTAGCTGATAATTATTGAGAGGTTCCATTCAAGGTCACATTTGTATTCTTCTCCATTGTGAGGTCTCTTCCCAAGCATAAGATCTTTTCCAAAGCAATGACAAATAATTGAAGTCCCTATATGCATTGCTTCAGGCTTCATGCACCCTATTACTAGAACTATGAACATGCATAAGTTCTTACCTCTGTCCTGAGTCCTGTCATGCAATGTTGGTTGAGGATTATTGAGAGGTTTGAGTCACCATCACACTTGTATTCTTCTCCACTGTGAGGTCTCTTCCCAAGCATACTAGCTTTTCCAAAGTAGCAACAAAGAATATACGCTTATGTGTTGTGAGGTGTTGTAACAAATATTAGACACTTATGTGCTTGAGGTACTTCATGGACCCTATCTTTGTCCCTTTTTAAAAATTCCAATAACAATGTTTTTTGGCTTCTTGGTTAGGTGCCATGTTGAGGGCCTTGCTACAAGACCTCCATACCAGTGTCAAGAGTACTTCAAAGGTTGAGAACTTGGTTAGAACCCCATATTCCATGGGTTTCTTCTCTATTTCATCCATATTCTCTGGACTGAACCATAAGGATCTGTACACAAGTTCTTCGATGTGGAGCTTGGTGGACTCACTAGAGATTTTTGTTATCTTTGCGAATTCCATGTGGGGGGGATTATTATTTTGGAGGAGATTTGGCTTTCAACAACGATCGGTCCATGAATGGTGGTACTGACAATGGCAGGTCGCATGTTGTTTCAAACCAGGATTTGACGAATTATTTGGCCTTGATTCCATTAAAAATGCAAACCCACCACATTTGAATGTCGTGACATGTATATATGGAAATTTTTCAAATTGAGTTAGCCTGAACATTAAATATTGCATGGAGTGTATTCTACATAGGAAATTCATGTGTGCTAACAAAACCTGAAGTATTAATAACAAATATATTGAGATTGAGATTGGTGATAAGCCTATGTGAGAGGAAGGAAAGATGTGATAAGACTGGATCAAATTATTCTCTCTTTCGAGTTCCCCATTTGATGCTTGTTTCAACTTCCATTCTGACCTGTGCATGTTGTCTCATGTATAATCCATCCGAGGTGAATATGGTAATTATAACCATGAAGTGAGAAATTCTAAATGCTAATAAGAAATGAATTAGCATTTCTACTGGCCAGGATAACGCTGGTCCCTCTTGTGGGATCGTCATTGCAGTGTTGGATAAGGGTGTAACTACACTCGACGGACGAGCTATCACACTTGCAAGGCAACCATGAAAACAAACAATTTGAGTGTTGTTTCATACATTTAATAACGTGTCAAAGTTTAAGGACACATGTCGATTATAATTTATCTTAATGTTGTCATATATTTGTTTGTGGATTTTTTAGTTTCTCTTAATCACGCTACTTTTAAATATGAAATGTCTGGTTTTGCTTCAGACGTTTATGAAATTATTAGTGTAATGTCCCCCATCCCATCTGAGCGACTTTGTTATCCAAAATACTCTTAAAAACAAATTTTAC
This sequence comes from Picea glauca, assembly GCA_000966675.3. Classification (NCBI taxonomy): domain Eukaryota; kingdom Viridiplantae; phylum Streptophyta; class Pinopsida; order Pinales; family Pinaceae; genus Picea; species Picea glauca. The sequence continues at coordinate 259,813 of JZKD02S0356670.1, read as the reverse complement.
GACCAAATAATTTAATTCATTTATTGTTATCCAATTTCCTATAGTTTTCATCTACGAACTACAACATATTTAGCTACTGTCTATAACCACAAATCAAAAGCATCTACAACATGTTATTAATAAACATGAAATGTGGCTAAACAACCCATTACAACAACACATAAATTATTACCAAATACACAGAGTTCATGCACAACAATTAAACACATAATTTAACACAATAACACGATAAAACACTTATCTCTTCACAACCGTGGTGAAACCAACTACTTGGGATGAAAGTTCCACCAACCATAGATTGAATATTCCAAATCTCGACAACCAGTCACCTCCGAGCTGAGGCTAGCAATCCACAAAAGAGGGTGGTCTCTCACAATCCAATCACAGCTCATAAAACTCTCAACGCAACTGATATTCTCCAACAACTATCTCAATTTTCCACCAACTCTCTTCCTCTTGACCTATCCAACCCAAGGAATGTACCCCTTCACTGATCTCAGTCCCTCGGGCATCCCATTTGTTTATCAAGGTCTCTCTGGCACATGTAGTTAGGAATCTCTCAGTTGGGAACTGAAGGGAAATTGTTGGTAGGAAAACAATAAACAAACCAACAACAAACACTTGTTGTTTTAGTGAAACTCACCTAGGAGTTCACTCTTCAGGCTTGGCAACCTGGATCTTCATCTTCTTAGCTCCAATTCACTCCAATTACACTCCAACATTCTCTAGAACTTGCCCTCCATGGTTGCAACAACTTCAAGCTTTGTTTCTTTCTCTCTCCTTGACTCTCATGCACAAACTTGACTAACTAAAATTTGTTGTTCCCACCCATACACATTTCCTCTCTTTGGATTATCTTTCTTGAATAACACTTCCCAAGATGATTGTTCTCAACCCCCATGTGCCCATTAACGTTGGGATGTGACTACTCACACCCACCCTCTTACATGTATTCAATGATTGGCTTAGGGAACACTCAATCATAAACGGGAAGGTTCATATACAAATGGAAAATTTAGGAAAATGGGTTAAATCAATATACATGGGTATTTCCCCCCTTGTCCATTATCACAGACACTCCCCTATCTTGTGGATTAATTCATCCCCCATATCTTATCCATGTCCCCTTAGCAACTGACATCAAATTTTTATTAATAATACAAGGAAATACAATTCACATACTACATTGCTTGGCCATAGTCACATGTTATATCTGCATAAGCATAAAATTAAACTAGGGATTATAATGTGGATGTTACATTCCCCCTCCCCTACAATTTTGCGTCGTACGCGATGCACTCTATACCAATATACATATATATATATATGTATGCAAATTTACATCACATAAAATAAAAATTCTGCAATTTAACAACTCCAACAACAACTCTGACCATAATCTCATGTTCCTCTCAATTCGTCGACCCAAGGAATGCACCATTCATTTATCAGAGTTAACCAAAGGGATATACCTTCCATTTATCAAGGCTAACCCAAGGAACGAGTCATTCGTTTATGAAGGTCCCAATGCAGTTGCCCAAGACTCTAAGATGTGGTTTCAAAATTTTAGCTGCTCAAAATGGAGTCTTGCATTATGTTTTCTTCAAAACTATAAAAAATTTGTGGGTATTATTCCCACATGTTTTCTTCATGTTCTCATGTAGCATATTCAGGACTGTAGCGGGTCCATTGAACCTTTACCATCCCCATGTCTTCGTTCCTGAGAACTTTGACTTTCCGGTCCATGAAGCGTACTCGTTCCACCCGAAAATCTCCTTCGTGATCCACTTGGATCACATTCCAATCAATTATGTGGTTATGATCAAACACATATTTCTTTAACAATGACACATGAAATACATTATGCACTCTCATGGATGCAAGGAAAGCTAACATGTATGCAACTCACCCTATTTTTTCTAATATTTCAAAAAGCCCACAATATCTTGCTGCCAACTTCAGGCAACTTCCTAATCTTATCGAATTTCTCTTTGCCTTTACTTTTAAGAACACTTGTTCTCCCACTTTAAAACATTTGAAAACTTTGTTCCTGTCTGCATAACTTTTCTTCCTATCTTAGGAAGCCTTCAAATTTTGTTTTATCTTTTCCATAGGATCCTCCATTTCTTTTAACAATTCTGGCCCAACAACTGCTCTATCTGTTAGATTATCCCAACTCACTAGTGTGTTACATTTTCTACCATACAATGCTTCAAATTGACTTTTCAATGAGGCTTGATACCCATTATTGTAGGAAAATTCAATTAAATAGATGTAATCTTCCTACTTTGATGGTTGATCCATCACGCACATTCTAAGCATGTCCTCAATTATCCTGTTAGTGCTTTCTTTTTGCCCATCTGACTCTGGATGATATGTTGTACTAATATTTAAATTTGTCAAAAATCCCTTGAACAAACCCTTCCAAAAATTGGAAGTAAACTTTGTATCTCTGTTTGAAACTATTTCCTTGGGAACTCCATGTATCCTAACAACTTCTTTCATATAAATTTCTGCGATATTTGGTGCCTTGTGTGTAGTCTTTACTGGAAGAACATGCGTTGCTTTGGTCAATTTATCCACCACCACCATGATGGAATCATGCTATTTCATTGTTCTAGGAAGCTTAGTAACAAAACCAACTATGAATACTTCCCACTTCCATTCTGGAATGAGCAATGGCTATAGCAAACCTATTGGGTGTGTATGTTAAGTATTTACCTTTTGGCATTCTATAGATTTGACTATGTAATTAGCCACTTCTTTCTTCATTCCTGTAAAAAAATATTGGCTTATTACTGCTGCAATTGTATTCTGATATCCTGAGTGCCATGCATATGACACATTATGCATCTCCTTCAACACTGCATTTTTAAGCTCTTCGGAATTAAACACATGCACCTTACCTTTGTACATGAGAATTCCATCTTCTTTCAACTCATAATAATTAAATTTATGTTGAAAGTTTCTTTGTTGTAATGTCTCTTTTATTTTTAAATAATTCTTATATGAATTTGTTATTGCAACAATTCTTTCTTTCAGATCTATTTTGTACATGTTGATGGCTGCAATATGCACTTCATGAGCTCTCATGCTGAGTGCATCAACCACTTGATTTTCCTTGCCCTTTATATGCTTAATTTCAAAGTCATATTCACTCATAAATTCCAACCATCTAGTTTTCCTAACATTTAGTGTTGGTTTTCCAAACAAATTCTTAAGACCACATTGGTCTGTCCTTAGCTCGAATTTCTTACCCATAAGATAATGCCTCCACATTTTCTATGCATATACAATCATTGCTAGTTCCAAGTCATGTGTAGCATAATTCCTTTCATTCTCTTTTAGTCTTCTAGACTCATAGCATACCACATGGTCCTTTTGACTGAGAACTCCATCAAGTCCTTCCTTGTATGCATCGGTGCACACAACACAATCTTTATTTGGATCTGCAATCTTCAAGATTGGTGCACTTGTCAATATTTCCTTCAATTGTTGAAAAATCTCTTCACACTTGGAAGTCCATTCAAATTTCACTCCCTTCTTTTGCAAAGAAGTGATTGGACTTGCAATCTTTGAAAAATCTTTTATGAATCTCCCGTAATAACCGACAAGACCCATGAATGATATGAACTATGTCACATTCTTTGGCGCTGACCATCCTCTAATAGCCTCTATATTCCCAGGATCAACTTCTATCCATGTTGTTGATATTATATACCCCAAGTAGTGAATTTTCTTTTGATAAAAGAAACACTTACTTAGCTTATCATACAATTTATGCTCTCTTAAAACTTGCAACACCATTCTTAAATGCTGCTCATGTTCCTCTTCTGATTTAGAGTAAACAAGGATATCATCTAGGAACACAATCAAAAATTTGTCCAGATATTCCCTAAACACTCCATTCATTAGACACATAAAAACTATTGGGGAATTCCATAGCCCAAATGGCACTACCGTGAATTAATAATGCCCATATCTCGTTCTTAATGTTGTCGTGTTGATGTCTTCTTCCTTTATTCTTACTTGATGATACCCTAATCTCAAGTCAATCTTTGAAAATATTCATGCACCTTTAAACTGATCAAACAAATCATCAATTCTTGGAAAATGATACTTATTCTTTATGGTAACCTTATTAAGTGGTCTGAAATCAATACACAGCCTTAAGGTTCCATCCTTCTTCTTTACAAAAATAACCGGGGCTCCCCAAGGTGACACACTTTGACGTATATATCTCTTCTTCAAAAGTTATTCAAGCTACATCTGTAATTATTTTAATTATGGCGTGTCCATTCTGTAAGGTGTCTTAGACACCGGGGCAACTCCTGACACTAAATCAATATATAAATCAATTTCTCTCTTGGGTGGAAATACTGGAATTTTTCTAAAAACATCTTCAAAATCCTTCAAGAATGGATGGTCTTCAATTCTTTCCACTCTATCTTTGGCTTCCTCCTCCATATGGGCTGCAAACATATGACATTCCTTCCTGAAGCTCTTCTTCAACTGCATAGTTGAAATCTCTCTAACAACTACAACTCTTGGAATGCTTTAAATCTTGCCTTGCTTCCCTTCCTCATCAAGACACATGATTATCTTGTTGTAACAATCTAGGATAGCATGATGTTTCTCCAACCAATCCATGCCAATTAGATAGTCATATGAACCCAACGGTATGATATTTATATCTACCTTCGTGTTGAGTCCATTCACGTCTATTTGAAAATCTTTAACCAACTCATTGATCTTTCTCTTAGCCCCCGTAGCTAACTGAACTAACCAAGATTTCTTATGCTTACTTATTTGCAAGAGTAATATTTCAACAATGCTAGCATTTATGTAACTATGGCTAACTCCAGAATCAATTAAACTTTCTATGGGTTGGTTATCAATCTTACCTGCCACTTCGATCATGGGGGATTGATATTCTGCTTGCTTGTTGTCCAAGGATGCATAAATGCTTGGCGTGATTCTTCCCATGTCTTCCACTGTTTCAGCCTCTTGAATGTTTTGGACATTCCTCATTCTTTCTCCTTTGTGAGGGAAGTCCCTATATAATTGATTCCCCTCACATCCCCAACATTGAAAAAGTTGTTTCCTTGGAATTTTCCCAAATGAACCTACATTCTTTTGATCATTTAGGGATGTTTGGCCCTGTGGATTTACTTGAGAGTTATTTCTGAAAAAGAGTGGTTTAAAACCTTTCTTCCTTTGATCCTTTTTCCCTTTCATCTTGTCATTCCAAGCCTTTTGGAACACTGGCCTTCCTTTTCTTTTCTCATAAAGGTGCCTTGCTTTCCTTATGGTTTCTTCGAAGGTCTTGGGGTTATCATATTGAATCTTGTAACTATAGAAGGAGGGAAACCCACTTAGAAACCTTTGGATTTAACCTTCTCATCCTTGATGAAGTTAACATAATTCAACAATTCAAAGAATCACTTCTCACATTCCTCCACTGTCATGGTTCCCTACTTGAGTTCAAAGATCTCTTTCATCTTTCTCTCATAGTAATGCTCGAAAAAATATTTCTCTTGGAAATATCCTTTGAACTGCCTCCATGAGATCCTCTTCTCATCAAGGTTCTTGGCTTGCTTAAGTTGATCCCGCCACATGCCTGCCATTCCTTGCAGGTGGTAGGTGAGAATTATAGCTTCTAACCAGGATGGGTAATCATGCAACTGGAAATATTTCTTCATTTCCAACAGTTAGGCCTCTGCCTCTTCTCCTTTCCCATGCTCACCATTGAAAGTAGGTGGCTTGATTTTCCCGAGTTCACCTTGCAAGATGTCTGTCTCGGAATTTCTTCTTTGCTTTCGAACAAGAGACACACTTGGGTTGCTCCTTGACCCTGAGCTTGCATGAGTTCTTTTAGTGGACTACCTTGGAGAATGATGGCACCTGCTCATGCTTCTTGAATTCCTATCATTTCCATGATCCTGTCTTTTGCTATGGGATCTCGATGATGATACTTGTCTAGCCCTAGCCGCTTGCTTTGTGCCAAAATATTTGTTAACTTGCCTATGCAACGTATTTAAGTCCTAAAGTATCTCTTCTTGAGACTTCATAATCCTTTCATTATCAACCCTGTAGATTTTCACTTCCCTATGCAGACTTCTCACAGTGACATGATCTTGCCTATCTTTTCTTCCATTTGACTCTGTCTCAACATTCCCCATGCTGACATGCATATCTTTGATCTCTTCTTCATGGCTATAAGATCCTTGAGCATCTTCCATGACTCCAGTCCTCATATAAGAGCTAAAGTTTCTTTCTGTACCTCTAAGTCTGCAAGAAAAGTGCATGTAATAATTATTGTTAGAACATGCGTATTATAAAACATTTCATTAATTGGAATACATGTTAATTCTTCATCAATTTCTGAAGGATACATTGCACCAATTCATTTTTTTTTTTGATTTGCTTGATGCATTCCTCCCCGAAACAACTTCCAAACCACTGAAACCTTGCCAAAATCGAGCTCTGGTTTGAAATTTATAGCCTTCCTAAGTTTTTCGAGGCGTCTTTGGCCAATGGCCATCCCCTTTTCCAGATAGAATCCATGTAGCTTCGCCTCTCTCATGCCATCTTACATGGCACGGTCGTCATCCCCTGACGATGATGTGGTTGTTGATTGCAGGGAATATCTCTCGGTCTTCGCGAGTACCAGGCCTTTGGCCCCTTCGATATTCTTGTACAGGTCTACAAACCTCCCTGAAGTTTTGAAGTCCTAAGGACTCCTTCCACTCCAGAATCTATGGTAGAAATTCTATCCACCCTTGGATTTGATGGTTGAGGTTTGTCTGCACTTAACACAAGGTTTGGAATTGGAAAGTGGGGTCCCACACATAATTCACGACAAATCCCATGACGCCACGTGGAACCATCTAGGTACGCCACATCATCATGGCGTACGTGCCCTATCCAACTGAGGTTGGACACCACACATCAAAATTTCATCACTTCGACACTTCGGCACTTAACACACCATCCTATATCCTCAAATATCCTGGGGTCCTAGAGTCCTTAAGTTTCAAAGTTCTAGAATTATACGCTACGTACTTCGGCCTTCGTCACTTTGATGCTTTGGTGTTTAATGCATCTTCCTATATCTTGGAATCTTTAGGAGGAAGACTTTGTCGAAGTACTTATGCTATCCTCCCACTAGTTGATCGAACGATCGAGAAAAGATTCTAGCAGATCCTGGATCTATAGTCCACATTGCTTTCGAATACCTCCCCTCGATCAGATGATTATAGTACCGCTTACTCTATCCTTCCATTATTCCTGATCTAGCGGTTGAAAGAGATCCCGAAGGATCCCTAGATCAACGACTCACGTCACTTCGTGATTTCGACGTTCGAGGATTCCTGCCATTCCAAACTCTTTCGCGCCCGGAGTGGGTCAATGCTGGATGAGCGTAACTCACATTTGACGGTTAGGAAGGAGCCTGAAGATCCTTAGATCTACGGCTCGTGTTACTTCACGACTTTGACATTCGGGAGTTCCGACCATTTAATACCTTTTTACTCTCGTAGTGAATCAATGTTGAATTTGACCGTAACGTGTACCCAACGGTTAGGAAGGATCCCAAAGATCCTTAGATCTATGGATCACGTTACTTCGTGGCCGAAACATTGGTCCGGGTTTAATGATAGGGCAGATCCCACGATAACTAATATGAAACCGTCGGTTGCCGGTCAAACTCTCTGGTAACCATTTCGACCGGTGTCCTTCGATGAGATTTGGATGTTGCAAAGTTATAACATCCCAGAGCTCCGAACCTCCAGAGTCCCGAAGCTTAGAAGGCTTAGCTCCTTTTTTAGCGTAGCACAAGGTTCCAGGACCCTGGTCATACACAACTTTGACAAGCCCCAGGGGGCTACGCTCTTAAATCTTATTTGAGATTTGGTTAAGTCCGTGGACTCGAAATTGAGTTCACTTAGACAAGAAAAAGGCTTGGCTCCCTTTCATGACCCCCGATTTAATCCTGGTCATCGACCCCATCAACCTTTCAAATGGTCAAATCCTTAGAAATTTTAAATTTATCATGGTGAATCTCGGTCGTCAATCATGAGATCAACATGATCTCGACTGTCGATTCTTTCGACTGCCTATAACACTACAAGCAGGGATTAAAACTTGAATTTCACTCACGGAATGGAGGATTTCTCTCTAAAATTTTGTTTTTCCCCCAAATCAGTCACATACAAAATCTACAACAATGAATTTCACATTTTCGCAACCATATTGGCCCATACATCTTGGTGTTTGAACTGGGTGTTCTGATACCATAATGTAACGTCCCCCATCCCATCTCAGTGACATTACAATGTATAATACTCTTAAAAATGAAATTTACGGCCAAATAATTTAATTCATTTACTACTAGCCAATTTCCTGTAGTTTTCAGCTACAAACTACAACATATTTAACTACTGTCTATAACCAAAAAATAGAAGCATATACAACATGTTATTAATCAACATGAAATGAGGCTAAACAACTCATTACAACAACATATAAACTACTACCAAATACACAGAGTTCATGCACAACAATTAAACACATAATTTAATACAACAACAAGATAAAACACTTATATTTTCACAACAGTGGTGCAATCAGTTGCTTGGGATGGAATTTCCAACCAACCGTACATTGACTGTTCCAAATATCAACAATCAGTCACCCTCTAGCTGAGGCTAGCAATCCACAAAAGAGGGTGGTCTCTCACAGTCCACTCATAGCTCATAAAACTCTAAACCCAACTAATATTCTCCTACAACTATACCAATTTTCCACCATCTCTCTTCCTTTTGCCCTATCCAACCCAATGAATGTACCCCTTCATTGATTTCAATCCCTCGGGCGTCCCATTCATTTATCAATGTCTCTCTAGCACAAAAAACTAGGAATCTCTCAATTGGGAACTCAAGAGAAATTGATGCTAGGAAAACTATCAGCAAACCAACAACAAACCCTTGTTGTTTTAATGCAACTCATACAGGAGTTCACTCTTAAGTCCTGACAACCCGACTCTTCAGTTTTCCAGCGCCAATTCTCTTCAATTACGCTCCAACATTCTCTAGAAGTCGCCCTCCATGGCTGCATCAACTTCAATCTATGTTTCTTGCTCTCTCCTTGACTCCCATGCACAACTTGAATAACTAAAAAATGTTGTTCCCACCCATACATATTTCCTCTCTTGAATCACACTCTTCTCCAAGCTAATTGTACTCAACCCCCATGTGCCCAATAACTTTGGGATGTGACTACTCACACCCACCCTCTTACATGTATTCAATGATTGGCTTAGGGAACACTCAATCAGAAATGGGAAGGTTCATATACAAATGACAAATTTAGGAAAATGGGTTAAATCGATATACATGGGTATTTTCCCCCTTGGCCATTATCCCATACACTCCCCTCTCTCGTGGATTAATTTATCCCCCATCTCTTGTCCATGTACCCTTAGCAACTAACATCACATTTTTATTAATAAAACAAGGAAATACAATTCACATATTACATTGCTTGGCCATAGTCACATGTTATATCTACATAAGCATAAATTAAACTGGGGATTATAGTGCATATGTTACAATTAGTCCTTGCCAAAGCAGAGAATATAACAATTGGTTGCAAGTCAAAACTATGTTGAATTTTATAAATTTATAAAAAATTTCATAATGTTTTTAAATGTTTTATAATGTGAAAATTATAAATAAAATAAATTAGTTTTTGATTTTTAAATATTTAAAATTTTGTTTTATGATTGGTTCAGAAGAATGAAATGACTAATTTCCCCTCCTTGGAGGTGACAATTAAAGAAAAAAAAATAGCATTAAAACAATTTATTTTAAAAAAAATCTAAAATGTATCTCTATAAGATAGCCAAATATTGAAAAATCATTGCACTTTAAATGCAATTAGGATAGTGACATAAATGTATCGATTTTTGGAATTCTGCCTTGATTTTGACATATTTTAAAAGCATATTTTAATCTCCAATCACTTAAGTCAATAATGACAGTTTGTAGACAAGGCTTGGTGATCAAGAATAACAGTTCTTGGAAAATTCTACTTCATCCGGTAATTTAATGCTCCAATCAATACACTATTTTAGCTATTTGTCAAATTCAAAAATTAATTTTCTAAATACATCAATATAAAACATAAACAATTGCCACAATTCTATTTCATTTAATGACATTTAAGTTAGTATTCATTGCTCTGCAAAAATGAAGAACCATACTAAATATAAACTGCTGCTGGCTACAAAGGCTGATGTTGTTGTGGTGTGGTGCCATGAATAAAAATTAGTTTGTTTTCCATTCTTTTCCCTTGCTCTATAGAATAAATGATTGTTTTAATTTAATAACCATTTCAACCAAAACAATGTGTTGCAAAGAAAGAACAGATGGAATGAACCAACAACACTCGTATCGTTGCCAAGAAAGAACAGGTCGAAGGAACCAACAACATTCATATTACGAACAACAAACTCCCATGAGCTAAGATTACTATTGCTATGGCATGTTGTTGAAAGCATAAGACAAGAGCTAATATCGTTATAGCTATAGCTATGGCAGGCTGCTGAAAGTGGAGCACAAGAAATGGCTGTCAGAGGTGAACAAGAGAAAAAACTGAGCATGTTTTACAAATGACATCTTCAAAAAATTCTTTGGAAGCATAAGAAAACACGCATTTTGAAGAAAAACATGTACTGATCTAAGCCAAAGAAAAATTGGAAGCAAAGGTATGGAAATAAGTATGCAGTCTCAAATTTACTATTATAAAAATGGCCCTAAAAAAAATCAGACTTACTTTTATAAAAAAATTGCATTTTTTCATTAGAGCCTTGTTTGGTTGCATTTTCTTAGCTGGCATTAAAAACTCTTTGTTGGCATGTTTACAAGGAGAGTTGGCTTGTCATTGATGGCAAGAACAACAACAACGATGGAATGATTACAGGCAGAGTGTTAAATCAAGCTCAGGAGGACGAGCACAGGGCACAAAGTTGGAGTTTCCAGATAGCCAAATGTTATCATGAAGGCTGCAAGGAGCATGTGCAGGATTCCTTATAATCCGTGAGTTTGCAGAAGGAATCAAAGCTCGGGAGGAGTAGTGCAGAGTTGCACACAGAGCGCAAGTGTGCGCCAGGGCTGAGGTTAATTCCATTGCCAAAGATCAGGAGAGATAGCATTCTTAGAAACGCAGACGAGACCCAAAGTCATCTGGACTCGCATAGCCTTTGACACTTAGAAATTATTCCAAGTCGGGAGGAAGTGTCTGCTCAGGAGGAGGAGTGACAATGGCCGTCGGATCTAAATGTGAAGTCACGATGATATCTGAGCCTTTGGATCTAGAGGACATGTGGCGAGAGATCAGTGCTTTGCTGATTCAAAAATCGTGAAATCCAGAGGAAGGAATGAATGCACGAGACAGGAACTCGCGAAGTCTTGAAGTATGAAGAAGTGATCTCGACTATTGAGTCACGAGAAATATCAGACCGTTGATCCGAGGTGATTGAAGGCACGAGTTTGGGACTCAGAAGAAGGGAGGTTCTCTAAGCTACGACATTGCGAGTCGTGAAATCCTGAAGTACAGAGAATTTATCTCGGTCATTGTATCACAGAGAGATCTGGATCGTTGGTCTGGCAAAGTGTGAGTTCGAGACTCAGAAGAAGGGAGGTGCTCTAAGCTCCGACATTGTGAGTCGTGAAATTATGAAGTGCAAAGAAGAGATCTGGACCGCCAATTGAGGAATGTCGTGGGCCGTTGATCAGGCACGACAAAGTTCGCGAGCTCGCGAAACGCGAAGCGCTCGAATTCCTGGCCCGTGGTCATAGCCATGGTCACATTGACAAAGGTTAAGAGAGGAGATAACATGTTGCTAAGATCCACTTCGCAAATCATGAGTTGGGAGTTTCGAGGCAACTCACAGTAGGAAATCATGATACGCGAAGTCACGAAGCACCCAAGAGGTTAAGCCCTGGGTCAGAGTTGGAGGTCACATCATTGAAGGATTAAGGGAGGAGCTAGCACATCGCTAGGCTCCACATCAAAGATCACCGAGATCATTAAGCTCCCTTTTGATTAGCGAGTAGACATAGCCAGCGGTCATGTGGAGAGAGAATAAAGGAAGGAGATAGCGTTGCTAGGCTCCACTTCAGAGTTTTGCGAGTTGGGAAAATCGAGGCAACTCACAGCTAAATATATGATGCGCGAAGTCACGAAGCATATTTTTGATAGGCGTCTAGTCACCGCCGTGGTCACGTGAAAGGAATGGGCTTAGCTAGAAAAGCTAGCACCCACTGTGTAGCTTTTCTTAGGAAGGGAAAAGGCGCCAGAGGAATGAGCGCACGAAGGTTCCCTTTGTAACTGCCAGAATAGACTGTGGATAACTTCCAGAGAAGGTGAAGAGTTGCGTGGATGATGTGGTAGAGTTCTTGGCATGATAAAAATGCAGAACAAAGAAGACGAAGGGTCGCACTGCCAGAGAAGCCAAAGAATATTTGGACAATGAGCACTGATGATGAACAGTTACAACATAAACACCAGAGAAGACGAATATTTCTAATGATGATCAGGCAGAGGACTCGATGTGTGAATGTCATTCAGAACAGAGAAGAGAGGCAATGTTCTTTTATAGTTACTGCATGTGGGAAGAAGGAGGAAGTGCAAAGGACTAGAAGAGTATATAAGAGATGGAGCACATATAATGAACTGATGCTACAGAGTATGAATTGCAGGAGAAAAACTGAACAAAGAGGTTGTTATGCGTGGAAGAGAACATTGATGTAGGCAGAGTAGAGAAGTGTAGCAGAACAATGATGAGATTGGTAAGCCATTGATAAATATTGTATCACTGTAATAGAATCCAGTAAGCAAAGATTTATTATTCAGGGTGGTAGGGAGGTTCTAGGGAGGATTTTTGTCCTAGGAGGTTCAAGTGGGTGCTTGAACACAGTAAGTTGTAGCTTCCATCTTGTTGTAGCCAGAAAAACCAGGACAATAGGGTGGTGCAAGGGAGAACCATTGTTCTCTGTTATGCAGGTTGGTGCCTACATGACTGGAAGTTGGTGCTTCCATCCAGTTGGTGCTGGAACACTTAGGGAGTTGGTGCTTCCTTCTAGTGGGTGCTAGAGAAACTAGGGAGTTGGTGCGTCCTTCTAGTGGGTGCTAGAGAAACCAGAGAGTTGGTGCTCTCAACAAGTTGCAGCTTGTAAAATAGAGGAGGTAGCCTCACAATGAGTTGGTGCCCATAAGAATGATAATGTACAGAAAATAAAGAGTACTTATCATATCAAGAAGAAGAGGTTTTTCCCTTTATGGGTTTCCTCAAGAATATTTGTCTCTGTGTGCTTCATGTGTGTGATTGATGTTGAATACTCTATTGCTTACTTCCCTGCATTATTGCAATCATCATTGAGTGTTCTGTAATGAGTTTAAAATGGTTATAAATTTTCAAGCACATTAACAACTGATTAACCCCCCCCCTCTCAGTTGTCTAACAATTGGTATCAGAGTCGGTTCCTTTTATCTAAGGGTATATCCTAGAGCTTAAACATGACTAGCCATGAAAGAACTTCAACCAATAAGGCTCCTATGTTCAATGGAACAAACTTTGCCTTCTGGAATGTTAGGATGAGAACCTACATAATGGCCTTAGGTGCAGATGTATGTAGAAAGATAGGTCACTTTGCATCTAAATGTCCACACAAGAAGAAGGACTAGAAGGATGAAGGTGAAGAGAAGTATAAATCCAAGAGATTTGGTAAAAATAAAAGTTTATGTGTAAACAATGATGACTGTTCAGGAGACACAGATAGTGATTATGATTGTAAAGATAAGATTAATGACTTTATGCTTATGGCCAAAGAGGATTGTGATAATAAAAGAACACAAAGTGATGTTAATGATGAATAAGTTGTGGTTGAATTGGAAGGAGAACCAATCAGTTCCCTAAAATAAATCGACAGACTCAGATTTAAGAAGAAAAAACAAATTGCTGATACAATTTGAGAAAAACAGAAAAAAATCTGATGAAGACTTTGCCCTGCTAAAAATAGAATTAGAAGAGGCAAAGAAAATAGAGGACATTATGAAACAACAATTATCAGAGAATAAAACAAGATGTGAAGCCTTGGAATAAGAGGTAGTAAAAACCAAAAAAGAGATGGAGAAGTTTAAAGCATTGTATCTCCATAATATTCCAAGCATTAAAGCCTTAGAAGGATTAGCCACCATTCTGAATCAGCAAAGGAATCCAAATTTGAAAATTGGTTTGGGTTATGAAGAAGGATCAAGTAGTGGTCAACCAAGCAACAAAGAATCCATAAAGTTCGTCAAATCTACATTCATTGACAACAACAAATATGGAGAAACAAAGGAAGATAATCAGCTGCCAAGGAAGAGTGAAAGAAAAAATACCAGAACTGAAACTGTAGAACAAAGAAATAATACACCCTCTGCTCAAAGAAATCATCAACATGGAAGAAATCGACATGCTCAAAGAAGACAACCATTTTCTAGGTACAAAGGATTTTTCTATGGATATTGTTTTTTCTGTTTTAACTTTGGTCACAAAGTTGTAAATTGTTCTTTAAGATTTAGATATGAGCAATCAAGACACTCAAGGAATAGATATATTCTGCAACAAATAATGAGACAACCAAGTGACAAACAACCACAGACTGCAAATCATGTGATGGCTGGGAAAAGGACACAGGTTAAGCATAACAATCATTATGATCCTTTATTCAATGAACCAAAATGTTACACCTGCCATAATTATGGACATAAAGTTGGAGACTGTCGCTTTGAATCCCTCTGCTGAAAATGTCAAGGTTTGGAAGAAGAAAGAAAATGACAAGTGTGGATTAGTGTTGTCAGCTAAAAGACAAAATAACCCCTGGTATATTGATAGTGGATGCTCCAAACATATGATGGGAGACAAAATTAAGTTTATGTCTCTAAGTGAAAGCAAATAAGGAAATGTAACCTTTGGAAATGATGTTCTAGTTAAAATCAAGGGTAAAGGGATGGTGAGTTTGAGTAATGGTAAATGAAAAGCCCAGGATGTTCTACTTGTATATGGGTTGAAACATAATTTTCTTAGTGTAAGTCAAATGTGTGACAGATGATGTGAAGTGGTGTTCACTTCCAAATATTGTAAGATAAAGTCTGTAAATTCAGGACAAGTGGTGGCTAAAGGCATAAGGACAGATAACAATGTATATGTGCTGAAAGAAGATAGATAAGATTGTCATCCAAGAAAACATGATGAAATCTGGTTATGGCATAGGAGACTTGGACATTTAAACTTTGACCACTTAATCAAGCTCAAAAATCTTGAGGCAGTAAAAGATCTTCCAAGAATATCAAAGCCACAAGATTCCGTGTGTAAACCCTGCTAAGTAGGAAAGATAACTAGGACACAGTTTAAATCGAAGAGATCTACTTCAACAAAGAAACCACTCCAATTAGTTCATATGAATTTATGTGGACCATCAAGACAGGAAGGCACAAGGAAGGAAAACTACTTCATGCTGATCATTGATGATTACTCCAGACTCACTTGGGTTGCCTTTCTCAAAGAAAAAACTGAAGCATTTGAGAAATTTAAAATATTTAAGGTCTTAACTGAGAATCAAACAAGCAACAGGTTAAAGGTAGTAATATCAGACAGAGGAGGAGAATTTAGGTCAAGTGATTTTAAGGAATTCTATGATAAACATGGGATCAAGAGATAAGACACAATCCCAGGAACTCCACAACAAAATGGACTAGTTGAGAGGCAAAACAGAACAGTTCAACAAATGGCCAGGTCAATGATGAATGAGAAGAACATTGGTCAAACCTACTGG
>JZKD02S0356670.1:212433-227809 GCA_000966675.3 Picea glauca | reverse complement strand
TACATCGCTACTTTGAGCCTTCTAGGTCTCACAATTGGGTTACCGGTATGGTTGTTTTTCACTCCGGTCATCTCGAATGTAGGTGCTTCAGATGTAAGCACTCTGCCCACACATCCACCTTTGTTCCACCTTTCTTCTTTTTTTTCTGTCTGGGCCCCTTCCATTCTCCCTTCCTACCCTGGGGAAAACTACCAAACCGGTAACCAAATTGAAAAAAAGAAAAAAAAAAAAAAAAAAAAAAAAAAAAAAAAAAAAAAAAAAAAAACAAAAAGAGAAGAAGAAAAAAAAAAAAAAAGAAGAAGAAGAACCAGGAAGGGACCAAGCCACCAACTACATCAAATGTTGGATCTAATCAACCAGCTATTGTTAATAGTACTGGGAGTGTTGATTAGGTAGATAAGGTTAAAACGAAGAATCTGAAACCCAAATTCCCTTGCAGTCTTTGTAAGGGTGACCATTTTCTAAGGGATTTCCCTGGTATTCCCAAGGTCTTAGAAATGTGGTCTTCCACACCATCGACCCTTGCTAGACATGCTGATGATGCCCCGTCAACTAGTGATGTTAAGGTTGGTAAGAAGAAGATAACTGTCAAATTCCCTTGCATGTTATGCACATGTGATCATTATTCTCACCTTTGTCCTCGTATGGACGAGGCTTCTTCTCTTTTGGAAAAAGATTCAACTTACAGTTGGTTATTGTAGGCTTTCCCCCAACCCATCATTAGTTGATGGAATGGTCAATCCGGTTCCATATCCGTTCAATCCGATTGATCCGGTGGTCAATCTAGTTTCATCCTCGATTGAACCACTAACCAATGTAGCTGATCCAGTACCATCATCGGTCAACCCCACTCTTCATCTACGGAGTGAACCCAAAGTGACTGATCCATTTCCTTCCTTGGTCATTCCAAACCTTCATCTGAAGAGTGTCAAAGTGGGTGACCCGACTCTGCCATCGGTTGATCCCACTCCTCCTTTGAGAAGTGTAAAAGTGGTTTCTTCGCTTACTTCATCGATCAATCCCACTCCTCCTCTGAAGAGTGCTAAAGTGATTGATCCAGTCCCTTCATCAGTCAATCCCACCCTTCATCCGAAGAGTGCCAAAATGGTTTCTTTGGTTAGATCATCGGTCAATCCCACTCCTCCTCTGATGAGTGCTAAAGTGACTGATCCAGTCCCTTCATCGGTCAGTCCCACCCTTCATCTGAAGAGTGTCAAAGTGGTTTCTCCGGTTAGATCATCGGTCAATCCCACTCTTCCTTTGAAGAGTGCCAAGGTGGTCGAACCGATCTCATCATCAATCGATCCTACTCTCTCGTTAGAGAGTAAACCCGATTCTGCCCACATTTTTCTCGTTGATACAGGATCTACCGTGCTGGGTGGCATTTCTCCTTCTACTTCAAAAACCCCTCCAAGTAATGAGGCCATCCTTTTTGATTGGGGTAGGCTAAATAAACCTCATCTCCCCTCTCACATTCCTTTTAAGATTCCAGTTAAGGTTTGTGGTCGAGCCGTTCCTCATACGCTGATAGATGAAGGTTCGTCCGTTAGTATTTTGTCCTCTATTGCTTGGCAAGCTTTGGGTTATCCTAAGTTTGTGTCGGTTACCCAGACTATGTTCTCTTTCAATAGAAGAACCAATCACCCTTTAGGGATCCTTCCTCAGTTTCTGGTAACTTTGGGAGGGAAAACAATCTTTATTGATGTTATGGTAGTCCAGAACCCCTTGGATTTCGATTTACTCCTTGGGAGAGATTATGTCTATGCCATGAAAGCTATTGTGTCCACTCTTTTTCATTGATATCTTTCCCGCACGATGGAAGAATGGTGACTATTGATCAACTTTCATTTGTTGGCCCTGACTTGACCATCAAACCAATGACCTCCCTAAATGGTTGTTATATGCAGTCGGTATCACCCTTGCCACAGGTCAATTATGTGGAGTTGTCTCCCATGACTTCAACTTCTGTTGATTTGGATCCGGTAGTTGACATGGTGATCTCTTCGAGCCTAATCTCCTTACCCCTGACGAGACCCTCGACATGTGTTCCTTCCAAAGAATTCTTCTTCCATCCAGTGAAGATATCTTGGAAGCCATGACCGAGTTTTGTCCCTTGACATGTTTTTCTTCCATAGGATTATCCTCTTGGAAGCCATGATCAAGAAGAGGTCATGAGCATAGTTTTTCCTCTCTGTGTCAAGCTCGTTAAAAAATGAAAAAGAAGTCACGAGCATAGTTTTTTCTTTTCTGTAGCAAGCTTGTTAAAAAATGAAACAGAAATCCGGGGATTGAACCCAGAGCCTTGAGCATAGTTCTTTTCTTATGTCAAGATTGTTAAAAAAAGAAACAATCACCTCTCCCATCAGGTCAAGTCTTTCGCCAAATATCGTAGATGTCGAGTCGAGTGTTTTGTTAGGTCTCGTATTTGAACCTTCATTCCATCCACCTGTATCTTTTTTCTCCATCTAGTATAGAAATTGGTGACAACCTCAAAGTCGGTGAATGAATTAAAGCTTGGGGGGGCATGTCTCCAGCCTTTGATGATCATTCTAGAGTTAAGCCACTAGCTTTCAAGCTGGGGGAAGAGTATCGAGCTTAGTCTTTGTTCTTTCTCACACTCGTAAATACATGAGAATGTAACCAAGTAGACTTTTATCACTTTTTTGAACTCGTAAAGGATATACAAAAAAGGAACCCCTTGGAGTCGTCTTTAATCTCTTTTCAGACTCTCTAAACATGAAAAGATTTCCAAATGATCTTGCTTCCTTTCCCACTCGTTAAAAGGTTTGAAAGGGTGTCTTTCGAGTGATAATTTATCTCTTTTTTGGCCTCGTGAGACTAATATTACGAAAAAGGACCACATTGGAGTCATCTTTAAGTCATTTTCAGATTCTATAAATATGAAAAACAATCGAGTTTACCTTATATGGACTCGTTAAATGATCATACATTGAAAGGCCCATACGTGATCGAACCCTTACTTCTTCTAGTTCGTTAAACAAAGGAAGAGGAACTTACCAAAGGTGAGTTATATCGAGCATGTGTTACCCTCCTTGAGCTCGCTAAACCAAAAAGAGGTACTCGTCTATCTGGATGGGGTAAAAAATTGAAAGAAGCAAGCCAAGCAATTTTTGAGAACTTTACTAGTGACCTTACAGTCGCCCTTGAACACGACATTTTATCTTTGCACGCATTTCAATCTGCTGAAGCTCTGCACTGAACCAATCCTTTGAGTTTTCTTACTCCTTTGGGTCACCCGACATAAGTCACAGTATCCATTGCATTATCAAGTTTTGGTCCCTGTCAAGTTTCTGTTGTCATGCCTCAGTGTTCAAGGGAAGTATCTGCCTCGAGAGTCAGCCATCACAAATATCCTGTTTCAATACCTGTGTCAGTCCATGCTCATTTGATCCACCAATTACATCTCTGTTTCTATTTTGTGTTATTGATGGGGGATACATCAAGGCCCTCCTTCGATGAGTCTATTCCTGTCGACTTCAACACATTATCCAGAAGCTAGACTTAGAAACCAATTAGTACTTTGGGACCTGCATGCCTCAATGGCAGGCCTCCTCACGTCCGACTGTAGGTTTACATCATTGAAATTTGATCGTATGATTCCACGGATGTTCTACTTCAGCTCATCTATTCACATTCATTGGAATGTACTAGGGTACCTTGGGAATCATTGACATCAATGGTGATTTCCCTTGCACTTGTTAACAATTTACATCATTGACCGGTAATCAAGTGGTTTCTGCCATGTTCAACATCAGGACATCTATTCACATGGTTAGATTCGTACTACATCGGGATTGGTAATAAGACCCTGTGTTGAGTCATTCACTTTGATATATACTTTACCCAGGTTGCGACAGAGTTTCTCTTGAATATTGACACATATACTGTCACATAGATCCACTTTGTATTGGTCTGTGGCTATGTCTTGTTATCTCGTAGATCCACAGTGTATTTTTCTTGGCTACGATCAATTCAGGTCATAGGAGTATAGATCCACATTGTATCTTTAGTGGCTACATCTTTTATCAATATAATTATGGATCCGCAGTGTATTTTATGGCCGCCATACCTAAAAAATCTTTATCACTCAAGCATGGGTATGCCTGCCTTGGGTTTGAAACATGTCATAATATTTGTTGGATGGTTGTGTGCAACTTTTTCCAGCCTCTCTGCGTCCATACCCTTGCTCGAAAAAGTCTACAAAGTACTTCAGTCATCATCATCTTCTGACTTCACACTTTGGGGGGAAATCTGTTACACATCAAAATCACTCATTGCAATGATGGCTAGTGTTATCGTTACAAATATCGCAAGTGTCGCAAACATTATCTTGTCTATGTCGTCTCTCTAACAAAATCATAAAGACACTTAAGACACCTCCAAGACTAATCTTGAAGAAGATAAATCAATTGACAAGGAGTAGAAGCCTTTTGCCACTGAAAAAGCCACTCAATAGTCAAATTTGGAAGGGAGCACTCCCCTACATACTGTCAGGGAGCACTGGCGCTCTGTACCCTCTTCTAGGGGAGAGTTCCAATGCTCTGTGTCCCTTTTTGAGGGAGCACTAGCCTTTTTTGGGAGAAATTTGGTTTGTTGGAGGAAATCAGGGAAGAATCCCCTCAATATCTGAAGGTGGTTGGATTCAAATCTGAGGTCGAGGCATGATATTAGGGGAGATCCACAACTGAAGGAGAGAAATATTCAACTTATCCCAAAGATCTCTCAAGTGGTTGGGCCTCTCCAAGCTTATATAAGAAGGCATTCTCATGGTGAAAGGGTAGATGACATGAAAAGACTGGAGGTATGAAACCTATGATCTCATAGGAAACATACAATACAAGGATGGGGATTGAGAATTACACCAAAATTATGATCCCATAAGTGAGATTCCATTGAAGCATAATAAATGTATATTAGTTGAGAAAAGGGGCTGGACAAGGAGAGTTGGAAGAAGTTGATGCACCTTCATTAGAGGATTGTAAGTACTCTTCATTTGTTCTCATTAATATACATACATGCTTGGCCTGCTTCTTTCGATTTTATGTTTGTTCCACATGAACTTGTATTTAGTAGATAGATATGTATTTGAGATAATCTTAGTAGAATAGGAATCTTGTCGTATCCTTGTTTGTTCCACAAGACCTATCGAGGAGCTTAGGATCGAAGCTCAACTTGGACTTTGCGAGGACAAACGTCGTTAACAAGGTAAAGATTTTTCTTCTTCCTCTTTGTATATTAGCTTAATTAGATCTAAAATGATGTCAGTGACTAATGATAACACCCTTTCTGTATTGGTTTTAGGGGTATAGATACCAAGAGGGGATCTGCTTGTCCACAGGAGGATTCTCCTGTAACAGTCCCAGGCTGGAACCACGAACCCTTCTTAGGGGATTTCTCTCAGGTTTGTAAGATGAGGGAAAGGCTTCACATAGCTGCTATGTTCCACATATCACAAGTTTGTAAGCTGGAGGATGTCTCCTATAGTTGCATTCATCAACACTCCCTCTCAGCTAGGGAGGCATTCTCCATCATGCCAAGTTTCTCACGAAAGTACTCGAACTTTGTCTTGGCAAGTGGTTTAGTGAAGATATATGCAATTTGTTCATGAGTAGAAAGATACTGAACATGAACTGTCTTCCTCTGCACCATGTCTCTGATATAGTGGTACTTGATTTCAATATGTTTTGATTTGTCATGAAATACCAGGTTCTCAGAGAGATTCACACAACTCTGGTTGTCACAATGAATATCATCTGATCCATATCATGATAGAACAAGTTTGTCAAAAGTTTGTGAAGCCATACAACTTCACAAACTTCCACGCTTAGTGCAATGTATTTTTCCTCTGTTGTACTCAAATCCACAGAGCTTTGTTTTCTGTTGCACTAGGAAACCATGGATGATCCTAGGGTGAAGCAACTACTTGAGGTGTTTTTTTTTGTCTACTGCACTTCCTGCCCAATCTGCATCAACATATCCTTACAGGCTTAGGTCCACATTTTTTGCATATCTTATGCCATAACCAATTGTGCCTTGTAAGTATCTCAATACGTGTTTTGCAGCTATCCAATGTGTATGTCTTGGTTGGCTCATAAACTGGCTAAGCACATTTACTGCATAGCAAATGTCTGGTCTAGTGTTAACCAGATACATCAAGGATCCAATAAGATTTCGATATAAATTTGGATCTACATCTCCTGAATCAATGTCATTCATCTTCTTTAAGTCCATTACCATTGGAGTTGGCATGGATTTAAAGTCTATCATTTTGAATCTTTTCAGAATATCCAAGGTATATTTTCCTTGACTTTGGAAAATCTCGTTGGATCTCTGCCATACTTCTAGTTCCAAGAAGTAATTCATTTGGCCCAAATCCTTCATTTCAAATTTGGCAATTAATGTCTGTTTGCATTCAACAATGAGTCTCTATGATCCAATGATGAAAGGATCATCCACATATAGAACTAGAATCAAGCATTCATTTCCATTAATGTGATAATATAAGTTTGGGTCGATTGTGCTTTTGTTAAAACCCAAACTCATCAAGAAACCATCCATTTTCTCATACCAAGCATGTGGGGCTTGTTTTAGACCATACAAGGTTTTCTTCAATCTGCATACATGAGATTTTCCGTTGTGTATAACAAAACCTTCTGGCTGTTCAATATAGACTTCTTCCTCAATTTCTCCATTGAGAAAATTTGTCTTTACATCCATCTGATGTAGCTTCTAGCCCATGGAAGCAGCTAGTGCAATGATGGATCAAATGGAGGTATATCTGGCTACTGTGCAAAAGTCTCGTCATAGTCGACTCCCTCTATTTGTGAAAACCCTCTAGTCATGAATCTTGCTTTATATTTTTCAATGCTTCCATCAAAAACATGTTTGATTTTGTAAATCCATTTGGAAGTTACTATGGACTTTCCTTTTGGTCTTGGGACAACATCCCATACATCATTCTTTAGTATAGATTGATATTCTTCATTCATGGCATCTTGCCATACTTGCTCATTTGATGCTTCTCCATGAAAAGTTGGTTCTAAATCAATAATGTGGGTCATTGTTGAAAGGTAGCTGGAGAATCTCTTAGGCCTCTTGCTTTCTCTGGTTGCTCCTTGTGGAGCTTTATGTCTTTCTGCTTATTCTAAAGTTGTACGTTCCCAAGCAGGTATTTTATGTTCAACAATGATGTCTCTGGGTATATTACTTGGAGTAACCAAATATGTTGGAGGAACTGAATCAACTGGTGTTGTTGGCTCATCTGGAACAATATCTGACTCCCTCTAAACTGTTGAATGAGGAGGAGGTATTGTTTCACCATCTATTTCCATCTGAGCTTCTCTGGATTTCTAGAAGGCAACTTCTTCTTCAAAATTAACATCTCTGCTTAATTCAATTTGTCTCTATCCGGGATGTAAATTCGATATGCTTTTGAGGATTCACTATATCCTACAAATGCACCTTTTCTTCCTGAAGGTTCTAATTTGGATCTCTTTTCTTTGGGTACATGAAGGTACACTGGACATCGAAATATTCGGAAGTGTCCGATTTCAGGCTTCACTTTGGTGAATGCTTCTTCTGGAGTAATGTTCTTTAGGATCTGATGAGGGCTATGGTTTTGAACATATACTGTTGTCATACATGCTTATGCCCATAGAGTCATGGGTATACTCTGATCATGTATCATTTCTTTAGTTGCTTCAATGATGGTTATGTTCTTCCTTTCAACAACCCCATTTTGTTGAGGATTGTACAAAATTGTGAGATCCCTCTTGATCCCTACTTAAATACAAAAAGCGATGAATTATTTTGAGGTGTATTCTTCTCCATTGTCTGATCTCAATACTTTGATTTTTTTTCTGGTCAAGTTTTCAACCCGAGCTTTGAATTCTTGGAATTTGGCAAGAACTCCATCCTTTTTCTTCAAAAAGTAAATCCAAGTTTTCCTAGAGTGGCCATCTATGAATAGTACATTGTACAAATACCCATTTAAGGATGCAACAATCATTGGCCCACATACATCTCAATGTATCAAGTCCAAGATTTCCTTGGATCTATTGTCACTTCTAGGAAAGGATCCTTTAACATTTTTTCCAAGGGCACAACCTTTGCACACACCTTCATGCTGGATCTGGATCTTTGGTAGACCCGTTACCATTTTCCTTAGAGCTAGAAGAGATCTATAATGAATGTGAGAAAGTATTGTATGCCATAACTCACTTAGGTTGATATTGTCATGTAGTAAGGCTTGAACTAGTTTGATTGTCAGCTTGTATAAGCTGTTATCTCGGGCGACAATTACTTTGGAAGAGTTGATATGTGAGTTTTTATGCCATGCAAGGACTCTTCCTTCTGAGAGATTAATTTTGTAACCTTTGTCTTCAAGAGCCAAAATAGAGATAAGGTTTCTCTTCATTCCTGGTACATATAGAACCTCTTCCAGTTTGAGCTGCATATCTGAATCTAGTTGGAAGGTGAAGGTTCCAACTCCTCTCACGTTATATCTAGCATCATCTCCAAGGACAACATGTAGATGTGTCTCTTCCTCAATGAAGTGTGTTAAATGATTTCTAATACAGGTCATGTGCCTGGAGGCACCACTGTCAATAAGCCAAGTATTGTCATTGATAGGAACCATACCTGAGAGTGTTGAGATGTTGATGTCTTCATTGCTTTGAAGTTTTGTGTTGAGCTTGCTTCCCATTATGAAATTGCTCATCTTCACAAACCCTTGTCAACTAGGCTAGAAAACCTAACGGCTAGGCTAGGCTAAAAATTTTAGGTTTTGTTGGGATTATGACTGCCAACAATAAGCCTTTAAATATGATAGCTTCTTCAATAAATTATCAGAAATGTAATTCATAATTTTCTGCAGAATTTTGACGAAATGCTAGAAACCCTTAGGGTCAAAATTTTGAAAATGCTCGGAATTTAGATCTGATACTTGTTGGAGTTACACTAAAGGAGGTCGTACCCTTTTAAGTCTTTTTCAGTCCAGGCATCCAAGTTTTGAGGGGTGAAACTTATTTGAAAAAGAGGCTGTACGAATTTTTTGGAAACCCTAGGAGGGTCGTACGGTTTTGGCAAATGAGAGTAAAGGAGTCGGAGAAAGCTTGTGCAATGGGATCTTCAAGACCTATTCTCTGATACCATGTTGATTTTTCATAAGCTAGGTTAATCATGTAGTTCATTTCAATTTCATCATGTCTTAACCATAAACAATAATGGTGCAGAAAGCAAGAT
The DNA here is from genome assembly GCA_000966675.3 of Picea glauca. NCBI lineage: Eukaryota > Viridiplantae > Streptophyta > Pinopsida > Pinales > Pinaceae > Picea > Picea glauca. The sequence continues at coordinate 218,545 of JZKD02S0356670.1, read as the reverse complement.
CACAAGAAGAAACACCATGCACAAGTACACAAGATATATCCCGGGAAACCCTTCTCAACAAGGGAGAACACCCAGCCGAATCCTTTTCTATATTCTTCAAGAGAAATACCTTTCACCACCAAGAATGACTTACCACACAAGAGGGTGCTTAAGCCCTAGAATACTAGTGCCCAAGAGAGGTGCACACCTTTTCCAAAGAGAAGTACTTGCTGAAATTTCCAAAACACACAAGAAGGATATGATTCTACAATGGAGAATAATCTCCTACTTATATTAGACTTTGACCAATTTACAAGGGCGTCTATTGGCACAACAGGGCCGACCTCTCTAAGTCAAATATACTTATGATTATATTTATTATTATAATTAATATTCACATAATTAATTATCTTGTTTGTATTAATGATATTAACATAGGGCTGACCTGTACCCTTTACATAATAACTAGGGTTACAGGTAGGTCTGACTCTTGAACAATATATAGCAAAGGATCCGATACACCCACTAGTTCTCATCCACTAGGGGCATATCCATAGGGATTCCATGACTCTGATTCACTGCATTACACAGATGAACTAGGTCTTCACATGTTCACATGTGCTCGTCCACATGCACGTCCACTCTACAGATCTGATTTCCCACTGCCACCGACAGGAGAATCATCTGGAGTCTTCTCGTCAACTCTTCTACTCAGAGGAGGCCATCACATCATCTTCATTTCTGTTCACATGATGACATGCCCAATACTTTTGGGATTTCTCATGTTCACCTTGTGCTCAGCCACATGCGCGTCCTAACTCAACAAATCACTTTTCCATCGGATAATCATCTAGAGTTGTTCTCACTCATGTTATGGAAGAGGTCATCTCTACGTTCCAAGCTCTGTCCCAGTCTGGAACCACAAACCCTTCTTAGGGGATTTCACTTAGGTTTGTAAGCTGAGGGAAAGGCTTTGCATAGTTTCTATGTTCCACATCTCACAGGTTTGTAAGCTAGAGGATGTCACCTATAGTTGCATTCATCAACACTCCCTCTCAGCTAGGGAGACATTCTCCATCATGCCAAGTTTCTCACGTAAGTACTCAAACTTTTTCTTGGCAAGTGGTTTAGTGAAGATATCTGCAATTTGTTCATGAGTAGAAAGATACTGAACATGAATTGTCTCCTGTGCACCATGTCTTTGATATAGTGGTACTTGATTTCACTATGTTTTGATTTGTCATGAAATACTGGGACATCGGAGAGCTTTACACAACTTTGGTTGTCATAATGAATATTCATCGGATCCATCTCATGATAGAACAAGTCTATCAAAAGTTTGCGAAGCCATACAACTTCACGAACTACCACGCTTAGTGCAATGTATTCTGCCTCTATTGTACTCAAAGCCACAGAGCTTTGTTTTCTGCTGCACCAGGAAACCATGGATGATCCTAGGGTGAAGCAGCTACTTGAGGTGATTTTTTTGTCTACCGCACTTCCTGCCCAATCTGCATCAACATATCCTTCCAGGCTTAGGTCCACATTTGTTACATATCTTAGGCCATAACCAATTGTGCCTTGCAAGTATCTCAATACATGTTTTGCAACTATCCAAAGTGTATGTCTTGGTTGGATCATAAACTAAATAAGCACATTTACTGCATAGAAAATGTCTGGTATGGTGTTAACCAAATACATCAAGGATCCAATAAGTTTTCGATATAAATGTGGATCTACATCTCATGAGTCAGTTTCATTCATCTTCTTTAAGTCCATTTTCATTGGAGTTGGCATGGATTTACAGTCTGTCATTTTGAATCTTTTCATAATATCCAAGGTATATTTTCCTTGACTTTGGAAAATCTCGTCGGATTTCTGCCATACTTATAGTCCCAAGAAGTAATGCATTTGGCCCAAATCCTTCATTTCAAATTTGGCAGTTAATGCATGTTTTCATTCAACAATGAGTCTCTCTGAGCCGGTGATGAAAATATCATCCACATATAGAACTAGAATCAAGCATTCATTTCCATTAATGTGATAATATAAGTTTGGGTCGGCTGTGCTTTTGTTAAAACCCAAACTCATCAAGAAACCATCCATTTTCTCATACCAAGCATGTGGGGATTGTTTTAGACCGTATAGGGATTTCTTCAATCTGCATACATGATATTTTCCATTGTGTATAACGAAACCTTCTGGTTGTTCAATATAGACTTCTTCCTCAATTTCACCATTGAGAAAAGATGTCCTTACATCCATCTGATGTAGCTTCCAGCCCATGGAAGCAACTAGTGAAATGATGGATCAAATGGAGGTATATCTGGCTACTGGTGCAAAAGTCTCGTCATAGTCGACTCCCTCTATTTGTGAAAACCCTCTAGCCACAAATCTTACTTTATATTTTTCAATGCTTCCATCAACAACATGTTTGATTTTGTAAATCCATTTGGAAGTTACTACATACTTTCCTTCTGGTCTTGGGACAACATCCCATACATCATTCTTTAGTATAGATTGATATTCTTCAATCATGGCATCTTTCCATACTTTCTCACTAGAGGCTTCTCCATGAAAGGTTGGTTCTGAATCAATAATGTGGGTCATTGCTGAAAGGAAGCTTGAGAATATCTTAGGCCTCTTGCTTTCTCTGGTTTCTCCTTGTGGAGGTTTATGTCTTTCTGCTTGTTCTAAAGTTTGATGTGCCCAAGCATGTCTTTTATGTCTAACAATGATGTCTCTGGGTATATTAATTGGAGCAAGCGAATCTGCTGGAGGAACTGAATCAACTGGTGTTGTTGGCTCATCTGGAACAATATCTAACTCCCTCTGAACTGCTGAATGAGGAGGAGGTATTATTTAACAATCTATTTCCATCTGAGCTTCTCTGGATTTCTAGAAGGCTTCTTCTTCTTCAAAAGTAACATCTCTACTTACTTCAATTTGTCTCTGTCCGGGATGTAAATTCGATATGCTTTTGAGGATTCACTGTATCCTACAAATGTATCTTTTCTTCCTAAAGGTTCTAGTTTGGATCTCTTTTCTTTGGGTACATGAAGGTACACTGGACATCCAAATATTCTGAAGTGTCCGATCTCAGGCTTCACTTTGGTGAATGCTTCTTCTAGAGTAATGTTCTTCAGGATCTAATGAGGGCTACGGTTTTGAACATATATTGTTGTCATACATGCTTATGCCCATAGATTCACATGTAGATTCTGATCATGTATCATTGCTTTAGTTGCTTCAATGATGGTTTTGTTCTACCTTTCAACAACCCCATTTTGTTGATGATTGTACGGAACTATGAGCTCCCTCTTGATCCCTGCTTCAATACAAAAACTGATGAATTCTTTTGAGGTGTATTATCCTCCATTGTCCGATCTCAATACTTTGATTTTTCTTTCGGTCAAGTTTTCAACCTGAGCTTTGAATTCTTGGAATTTGGCAAGGACTCCATCCTTGTTCTTCAGAAAGTAAATCCAAGTTTTCCTGGAGTGGTCATCCTATGAAGAGTACATAGTACACATACCCATTTAAGGATGCAACACTCATTGGCCCACATACATCTGAATGTATCAAGTCCAAGATTTCCTTGGATCTATTGTCACTGCTAGGAAAGGATCCTTTAACATTTTTTCCAAGGGCACAACCTTTGCACACACCTTCATGTTGGATCTGGATCTCTGGTAGACCTATTACCATTTTCCTTAGAGCTGGAAGATATCTATAATGAATGTGAGCAATTCTTCTATGCCATAAATCACTTAGGTTGATAGTGTCATGTAGTAAGACTTGAACTGGTTTGATTGTCAGCTTGTATAAGTTGTTATCTCTGATGCCAATTACTTTGGAAGAGTTGATATGTGAGTCTTTGTGCCATGCAAGGACTCTTCCTTCTGAGAAAGTAATTTTGTAACCTTTGTCTTCAAGGGCCGAAATAGAGACAAGGTTTCTCTTCATTCCCGATACATATAAAACCTCTTCCAGTTTGAGTTGCATATCTGAATCTAGTTGGAAGGTGGAGGTTCCAACTCCTCTCATGTTATATCTAACATCATCTCCAAGGACAACATGTAGATGTGTCTCTTCCTCAATGAAGTGTGTTAAATGATTTCTAATACCGGTCATGTGCCTGGAGGCACCACTGTCAATAAGCCAAGTATTGTGATTGATAGGAACCATACCTGAGAGTGTTGAGATGTTGATATCTTCATTGCTTTGAAGTTTTGTGCTGAGCTTGCTTCCCCTTATGAAATTGCTCATCTTCACAAACCCTTGTCAACTAGGCTAGAAAACCTAACGGCTAGGCTAGGATAGCACTTTTAGGTTTTTTGGGGATTATGACTGCCAATAATAAGCCTTTAAAGATGATAGCTTCTTCAAGAAATTCTCAGAAATGTAATTCAGAATTTTCTGTAGAATTTTGACAAAACCCTAGAAACCCTTAGGTTCAAAATTTTGAAAATGCTCGGAATTTATATCTGAGACTTGCTGGAGGTACGCTAAAGGAGGTCGTACCCTTCTAAGTCTTTTTCAATCCATGCATCCAAGTTTTGAGGGGTGAAACTTCTCTGAAAAGGAGGTCATACAGATTTTCTGGAAACCTTAGGAGGGTCGTATGGTTTCTGCAAATGAGAGAGTAAAGGAGCTGGAGAAAGCTTGTGCAATGGGATCTTCAAGACCTATGCTTTAATACCATGTTGATTTTTCATAAGCTAGGTTGAGCATGTAGTTCATTTCAATTTCATCATGTCTTAACTATAAACAAGAATGTTGCGACAACCAAGATCACAAGAAGAAACACCATGCACAAGTACATAAGATATATTCTGGGAAACCCTTCTCAACAAGGGAGAAAAACCCAACCAAATCCTTTGCTATATTCTTCAAGAGAAAGACCTTTCACCACCAAGAATGACTTACCACACAAGAGGGTGCTTAAGCCCTAGAAGACTAGCGCCCAAGAGAGGTGCATACCTTTTGCAAAGAGAAGTACTTGCTGAAATTTCCAAAACACACAAGAAGGATATGATTCTACAATGGAGAATCATCTCCTACTTTTATTAGACTTTGACCAATTTACAAGGGTGTCTATTGACACAACATGACCGACCTCTCTAAGTCAAACATACTTATTATTATATTTATTATTATAATTAATATTCACAACATTAATTATCTTGTTTATATTAGTCATATTAACATAGGGCCGACCTGTACCCTTTACATAATAACTAGGGTTACAGGTAGGTGTGACTCTTGAACAATATATAACAAAGGATCTGATACACCCACTAGGGGCACATCCATAGGGATGTCATGAGTCTGATTCACTGCATTACACAAATAAACCAGGTCTTCACACGTTCACTTGTGCTCGTCCACAGGCACGTCCACTCTACAGATCTGCTTTCCCACTGCCACCGACAAGAGAATGATTTGGAGTCTTCTCGTCAGCTCTGTTGCTCAGAGGAGGCCATCACATCATCTTCATTTTTGTTCACATGACGGTGTGCCCAACACTTTCGGGATTTCTCACGTTCACCTTATGCTCAGCCACAGGCACGTCCTAACTCAACAGATCGCTTTTCCACCGGATAATCATCTGGAGTTCTTCTCACTCATGTCATGGAGGAGGTCATCTCTACGTTCCAAGTTTTAAGGTTGGAACCACGAACCCTTCTTAGGGGCTTTCTCTCAGGTTTGTAAGTTGAGGGAAAGGCTTCACATAGCTGCTATGTTCCACATCTCACAGGTTTGTAAGCTGGAGGATGTCTCCTATAGCTGCATTCATCAACAATAAACACGTCCTTGTTTGAATGCTACTCGGCCCAATAGTTTTGCATGATGACCATTTAGCAAGTGCATGGAAGGCAAAGTTAAGTGGATTTGGGAGACATCTATATTAATAAATTTCTTATGTAATTTTTTTGGTATTACCTTCTGATGTAAGTTACACAATAAATACATTTATAGATTATAATCTCCATGTGGGTGCCATTATCTATTAATTTCCTTATGAGGATTCAAATAGATTCCACTACAATTCCACTCGTGATGGGATTTAAGTTGTAATTGAATTCTAATAACAAAAAACAAAATGATACAATCATAACAATCAAATAAA
>JZKD02S0356670.1:175110-196586 GCA_000966675.3 Picea glauca | reverse complement strand
GGTCATGTTGTTTCACCTAAAAGATATATACACTTGAGCAAGTTTAGCTACCAAAAATGTAATCTATATCATTGTTACAAGCATTCTTCCAAGTTAAATTAAACTACAACCTAACAAAGAGATATATAACATAAATTACCCAATTTTTAACTAGGACAAATTCATTTTGAATCTTCTTAAAAATTGAACAATAATAATTCTCATCAATCTACCATGAAACCAAACTGCAAGCAACTTTATATATATATATATATATATTATTCAACTCTATAAAGAAGTTTGGGGCCACAATATATAAGTAATTTGGGGACACACTATGTATAACTAATACAATGCTTGACCTGAAAGTGCATAGGTACCCCAATAGGTGATGAGAAGATGTCTTTGTATTATTCCATGACCTTATCCACTTGCTTTTGTTGGGTAGAGAGGTCAGCCGCAGAGGCCATGGATGTGGTTGCAACCTTTCTCTCGCTCTGAGAGTGAATTACGAAGAAGATAAACTTCCCGGTCTGAGAAATGACCTCCCTACATTGCTTAGCAGAGATCAAGGAAATAGCACTAGGTGGGACTATCTCGGGTATCCTGTACAATTTCATGTTCAAAGTAATAATAACATTGTGAGACCTATACTCATATACAACATGTTGTTTTCATAAATAAGGTTGACCCAAAAGAATATCACAAAATTCAAGGGGAGAAACATCACACAATGCCTCATCTTTGAATGGATTGATATTGTTCGATATGCATCACTATTGGCTGATTTGAAGATCGCTTCCTTGATGGAGCCATTCGATGGTGTAGGGTTGCGGGTGCAGCGTTGTCGGTAGGGCTAGATTCTTGATGACCTCTGCTGATATGAGGTTATTATGACTACCACTATCAACGATGAAGTGCAACGGAGTACCTTTCACCCACATCTATGAATGAAAGAAGTGTTTCCCTTCCTCTGGCTCATCAGGTTCACCGGGCTGGATCTTGGTCGTAGTAACAGTGGCACTAGGTTCCATGTCAATGATCTGTCTCCCCTTTTCTGGTTCTGAATTAGAGTCAGAACCCGCATCTGATTTAGAGGCTTTCACCTCAGCCACCAATGATTGCTTTGAACGACAATCAGCATTGCTATGCTAGGGACTCTTATGGAAGTCACACCACTTCCCGGTATCTTTCTTTGTCTTCCGATTGTCCTTCTTTTCTTGTGGCTTGGACTGGTTGTCCTAAGGTTGCCCATCTTTTCTCTGTCCTTTGTTCTGTGGGTTGGGGCTTCCCTTTCCCTACTTCTATTGTGAGGGGATCACATCCTCAAAGTGTCGTGTCTTTTGTTTAAGCTTCTACTCGATTTTGATGACATATCGATAGGTCGCGCCCAAGGATGAGATGTCCAAAAAATCCATTTCTATCTAAATGTATCTATGCAGATCGTAGCGGTACTTGAGCAATAGATGTCGCTTAGAATATTTGATACCCATCTTGGTGTGAAAGGTATGGAATACATTGGTGAACTCTAGCACTGTTTGGTCTCTTTACTGCCACAGTGTGGTCCATCTTGTATACAAGTCGTCATAACTTCCAACAGGGTAGTATTGTTCCTTAATAACATCCCTGAAGGAACCCCAAATGGGTGCAACTGCAAATAATGTGGATCCCTCTATTTCCTTTTTCTCACAAAAAGTCTCCCACCAATCTATGACATAGGGGATGACCTTGAGGAACACAAATGTAATATTTTCTCTATCGAAAAAGTTGTGGACAGAAAAATACCCTTCTAGAAGGTTTAACCATTTATCTATGATAGCTGCATCTATTTGACCTTCAAATATATGAATATCAAAATTGATTTGTACCTTGAAGGGGGCGACGCCTTCGTTTGAGGTGGATGCGTCGTTTGTCGATAGACGTCAAAGGATTTGTGCAAAGTTGTCCATCATCTCATTCCTTTGTCACTCAAGGGATTCCTCGAGCAACATTTTCAAAGGATATCATGTTTCATCGTCTTTCTTTTCACTCGCCATGGATGATTTCTTGGGCATGCAAGAACGGTTGTCCTCAAGAGAAACAAGCTCGAGACCCAACTCTCTATACCCTGACCGCGTCGAGGACATGCACTTAAAAACGACAAGGAGCAGACCACTCTGATACCACTAATATGGATTTAAGAGTGGAACGAAATGAAAACACATATTATAATATTAACATAGAGACACAATGAACAATAACAGAGATACAGTAAAACTTGACTTCTATTAAATAAGAAATATGTTGAAAATTGTAAAATGGAGACTCAAAACAAGCTTGCTAGAATGGTGGCAGTTTATCTCTGAGAAGAGATGTGACTGCTACACTTATTCGCAAGAAGATGAGTACAATGAGGCTCTGAAGGTGTTTTTACAATAAACATGAATGCCAACACCCTAGACATCCAAAAACCTAATCCTAGGAGATGAAGCGCCAAAAGTCATGTGGGCCCCATTGGGGTAATTTAGTACATTAACTTTCTGGGGTCGTAACTTTTGCATACTATATCCGTTTAGGGAAAACAATAGCTTGTTGGAAAGGTCATGACGAGGAGCTTCATTTAGGGGGATCAATCAAAATATTTGTCAATTATTGAGGTGTCTGATCGTGAAAAAAACGTCGTTTAGGCCCTCAAAATAGCCCTGAAAGTTTGTGACCCAAAAAACTGTTAAAAATAGTAAGTTGCCAAAAAATGTTTTGAGCCAGTTGGAATAGGTGGGTGGCCACCGAGATCCTCCTGGATCAATTGTCTAACTGTTCTACATTTTTTCATTTTTCGTCAAAATCCGACAACATAAATCTCGATGACATCGTAATTTTTTGTTGTTTAAATTGCATTTATGAATGCATAAATGGATTTAGTGTGTTGAAAAACCCCCGGGGCACTCAGATTATACAAACTTAGCCACTCAAACTGCAGATCCAACACTTTCTCGTCGAATTTCGGGAAAAATTAAACAACAAAAAAAATCCCCGAAAAAGGGCCAAAATGTAGAACAGATAGACTACGACAAAAATAATAGAGAGGTCATATTGTTTCACCTAAAAGATATATACACTTGAGCAAGTTTAGCTACCAAAAATTTAATCTATATCATTGTTACAAGCATTCTTCTAAGTTAAATTAAAATACAACCTAACGAAGAGATATATAACATAAATTACCCAATTTTTAACAAGGACAAAATCATTTTGAGTCTTCTTAAAAATTGAACAATAATAATTCTGATCAATCTACCATGAAACCAAACTGCAAACAACTTTTATATATATATATATATATTAATTATTCAACTCTATAAAGAAGTTTGGGGCCACAATATATAAGTAATTTGGGGGCACACTATGTGTAACTAATACAATGCTAGTAATCTTGTCGAGGGTCTAAGTGATTTTTGCATCAATGTGCTTAGAATTTATATTATTATTTTTATTTATAGTGCTTCCACTACTAAACCCATATAAAAAATATAAAAAATCCAATACTCATTAAATTAAAATGCATGCTAAAACTCTCATGTAGTTTATATCTTTTATAAAAGATAAATGTAGCCAATTAAACTCATACACAACAACATATAATTGTTCAAAAATTAGAGTAAATACACAACAAATAAAAAACGTGAAACTGAGATAAAACCCTTATCTTTTTAACCAAATGTACAATGAATTACAGAGGACAGACATTCCTCCCAACCATAGACTTGCTACTCCAAATCTCAGCAACAAGTCACCCCTGATCTGGACTGTGAATCCACAAAAAAATGTCTCCCTATTGTCCACTCACAACCCAATATAACTTACAACGAGCTAGTTTTCCTACAACTATCCCAATCCACCAACTCTCTTCCCCCCAACCTACACAACCCAAGGAATGGGATCCCCCTTCTCTGCATGCAGTTCCTTAGGCCTTCCTACTTCCCTCCAAGGCTCAAGCATAAGTTGACTAGGAATCTCTCTTGGTGGGGACTCCAGGGGTGATCCAAATTATTTTTGGCACGAAATGAGAGTGGAGATATAATAAATAAATGTAGAGAAATGTATTAGATATCCAACAATATAAAATAAATATATCAGAGATATAAACATAGAGATGCAATAATACACAATTTCTATTCCTGAGCGAAATGTACAAAATTGTAGAAATATAGAGTGAAAGACTCGCTAGAATGGTGGCATCTTATCTCTGAGAAGAGATATGACGGCTACTCACATTCCCAATAAGTTGATTACAATGAGGCTCTAAAGGCCTTTTTAACATAAATAAAATCCAAAACCCTAACCTCGAACAATGAAAAGCCAACAATTTTGTGGACCCCGTTTTGGGTAGTTTGGTGTATCAACTTCCCGGGGGCGTAACTTTGACATACGATCTTCGTTTGGGGTGCACGATAGCTCATTGGAAAGGTATCATTGAGGAGATTCATTTTGGGAGCTCAATCAGAGCCTTTGGCCATCGTTGAGGTGTTTGATCCCAATATAACTTCATTTAGGCCCTCAAAATGGCCCCATAAGTTTAGGAACCGAAAAACTGCTAAAAATAGTAAGTTGTCAAAAGACTATTTTGAGCCAGTTGGAATAGGTGGGTGGCCACTGATATCCATCTAGATCAAGGGACTTACAATTATCACAAGAAACTCTCACAACAGTAAGTTCACTGCTCTAGGGTAATTTCTCATACATAAATCTCACTCTACAAGCCTAATAGTCTACTTTTTCATGCATCTACAACTCCAACAAGTTGCCCACAAACCCCACTATGGTTTCCTTCAATATCCCACACTCAACTCTCCCTTGTTGTCCCAAAAATTGCATGTAAAAACTACCTACAATACCCATTCGAATTTCTCTTTTACTATGTATTTTGACTCTCGCACTCCCCAATGTTGATTGTACTAAGGCCCATGCTCTCAATAACTATCTAAAGTGACTTTTCACACCAACTCTCTTAAATGTATTCAATGATTGGGGCTTTGATATACTAAAAAAGAAATTAGAAGTTTCATGCACAATAATAAATTTAGAAAGTGGCTTGGGATTAATACACATGAATAATTCCCCAGTGGACCCCCCTCTCTTGTGGAAACCTAGCCCTCATTACTTTGTTTGTGTTCATCTGCAGTCAACGATACATTTATTTTTATTATTTTCGATATACAATGTTTACATATTACATCGCTTGGACCACGGTCACATGTCATATTTACATTATACATCGCTAAAATGGGGATTAAAAACGAGGATGTTACATTTTTTAACTTTAAATGTGTCAAATTTTAGCATATGTTATGACCAACACTCTTATACAACTACCACTTGTTTCTTGTTGCATTTGACCCTTTGCACATATTAACCATTACTTGGTATTCAACATAGTAATGATTCATCATCAATGCACGATCCACCTTGAACCAACTTAACTGATAAAGCAACAAAATATTTGGTATGTCACTTCAGCAACAACCCAACGGTCCTCAACAATATCATGTCACAACTTAGAGGATTGTCACATATGACTTATTGGGTGATCAAGTTTAACCAAGTCCACACACACCCTATTTGACCTAATTGCAATGAACAAGACAATATCATCCTTGTTTAATTTCAATGAACAAGACAATATCATCCTTGTTTAATGTGCACGATGTTAACCATCAAGGTGATGGTCCTCTCTTAATCATTGATTCTTCTTCTTTGATATATATAAATATGTCACTAGGATATTTTTAAATTGTGAGTGAATGAATCCTAGAATTAGGATGGGTAAATTTTAATTGCATACATCTTCATATGGTAGGGTCTCTTTATCTTTGTATTCCTTTACAAGATTAAAATCCACAATCATTCCTCCACGTTTTGAGTTATAATGCTTCCCCACATTGTTAAGAATCTCTACTCAATTTGTACACGTTTTTTTAATGGCAATCGATTATACAACTTAACCAATCTCCTTGGTTATCATTCGCATTCCTCTAGTTGCTAAATGTTTGTACCAATGTTCCTTCACTTAATTGCTTAACTTAATATATCAAGTGAATTGCTTAAGTTAATATATCAAAACACTTTATGTATGAATGGTTTATTCTACAACAAACTAGTCCAATCCTCACATTATAATTAAGAATGCTTCAACACTTTTTGGTTAATTCATTGATTCTATGCTTTGTTGTTTATTTCTTTACTTATGATGAGTAAGTGTTCTTCACATCAAACGTTTAGGTCACATTATTAACAACCGAGTTGATTCTTAGTTTTATAAAGTTCAACTAATCTTTTACAAATTAAAGAGTAATGTAAATTTAAAGTGTTCAATCCCACCCAGTGGGAAATTACTAGGTAATCATCAATTTAAAGTGTTCAATCCCACCCAGACGGAAATAACTAGGTAACTATGTCAATAGTAGACAAAAACCTACATAGAAAAACAACACATAGAGTGTAAGATCATCAAAATGAACCCCAACAATTAATGGACAATGATGAGTTTTCACAACAATTAATGGATAATGATGAGTTTTCACAACAACTAATCAGGGATAATTTTAAGGATGAAAATTTATCTTAAAATGTAAAAACTTTTGGTGAATCTTACTAGCCCTTAATATGTAAGATATAAAATGTTTGGTGATAATTTTGTAAAAATATTCAATTTTCGAAGAATTTTATAAAAAAAAGCGAATATTGACCAAAAAAAATTGGAAAAAAAATGAAAAATTAACCCACATTCTAAATTTAACGCCTAAAATTTTCCTTCCAACTAATGCAAAATGATGAGTTTTCACAATTCATTATTTGTAGTTTTTAAGTAATCTTTACCACTCCAAAAAATCATCATCTGTAAATCCCCAACTTATTATCAAAATAAAGATATTAATTTATTTCAATTTATATAATATAAATTTTTAAGATTATTTATTTTATTAATATTACTTAAACTTTACATATTGATTTTTATTTTATTTTATAATTATTAATTTTATATAGAATTTACATCTATTTTTTATAAAAGATAATTTAGTTTTATAATCTTAAGTCTATTTTTTTATAAAAAAGATATAATTTAGTTTTTTAATCTTATTTAGACTTTATATCTAAAATAATTTAATTTTTTAATATTATTTAAATTTTATATCTACTTTTAATTTTTTATTTTTATTTTTATTTTTATCAATTTTACTTAAAATTTAAATCTTCTTTTTCTTATATTCTTTTGGATGAACAAAGAAAAAAAAAACATAACAAAAATAAAACTATACTAAATATCTTGACACCTTGTCAATCTCTCCAAGTGTTGAGTAAAGTGTTGAGTAAAGTGAACTTAAAAATCAAAACCCCATTTGCAAGCAAAGTAAATATAGTTTTGAGTGGATAAGTTTAAAATTATGTCAAATATTATTATTGTTTAGTTTGAAACTTAAAACCATTTAAAATAAATAAATATCATGATGTAAGTATAATTTTATTAGTTACTCTTAAGGGATTATAATTTTCTCTATGTTAACTTTTCATGACTTTTCAACCATTTTCCTAAAATTTATATTAATTCAATTCATTTATAAAAGCAAACTTACTTATTAGTCTCTCCTTCCGGTCAGGGATTATAGCTTCTGCCCTCTCAGTCAATAGTATTATTTATTCCATTTGGTCAGGGATTATAGCTTCTGCCCTCTCAGTCAATAGTATTATTTATTCCATTTTGGTTTAATAGTTGGTGCACTTTGTATCTCGTTCCCAAAGTTTTCAAAAATAAACATTAATAAATATTTTATAAAACAATTTTATTTTTCTAATTTTCTAAATTTGTGACGTCAATTTATCATTGGTGAAAATGACGTTGATTTGACTTTATTTCCCTGGTATGTGTCATTTTTTAAAGCTATTTATATTAGGTTTTAAAAGATATTAAAAAAACAGAATTATGGAGTGGACAACTAGCTCTGTAAATCGCAGCAGAAAGATTTTCTTTTTGAGAATTGGACTCAAGAATCAATTTTTCTTTTTCATCAGTTTGAAAGTCTATTAGTTGAGTGTATATTGTTGTGAATTCAAAATACTAATACCAAAATGCGTGTTTGCTGGCCATTAAATTTTTTAAGGCGTCGACCATGTTTTCCGTGTATCAGTTATTATCTTTATTAATTAGCATCTCAGTTTGCTTTTTTTTTTAACGAGAAATTAATTCATGGGAATCTCATCCTGATATTTCTTCACATAGTGGATGATATGGGAGTGACAAAGCTGCGATCCAGGGATCCTAGCTAAACTAGAACTTATGACTTCCCCATAACACGAGAGAGTGTGCCTTGCCAAATGAAATAACTCTTGAGACATCCTATGTCCACATAACACAGATTAAGTGGAAATTTAAATTTTTTTGTTTACGTGGAAATTTAAATTTTTTTGTAAAACAAAATGATTGTATATGATTATGTTATAAAATTAATAACATTTAATTTTTTTTTAAAACAAAATGATTGTATGTGATTATGTTATAAAATTAATGACAAGTGCTATTTTGTTCTCATTTTTTTCTTAGTATTTTGGAATGGATATGTACTCCAATTCACATAAATAAATACTGTGATTTCAATGTAATTTATTCATATATAGATGCACTATGAATCACATCTTAAACACGATTAAATGTTATTTAAGTCCATCTTTTAAATATGTGGTGGTATATGTTTCTATACAGCAAACAACTTTTCAAAGAAATTTAGGTAAATTTCTTTATAAAGCAAAAAAATATAGTATAACATATGATAATTTTAATTTTTCCCAACCTTTTTAATAGTGTTTTGGAGTGGATATGCATTTTAGAATGGTTGTGCTCCATCAACTCACATAAATCAATAATGATTTAATGATTTCAATATGAAATAATCTCATTCATATATATATATATAATATGTCAATCACAATTTAGACAACATAAATAAATAATCTGATTCCCATATGAAAGAATCTCATTCCTATATACATAGGAAATATGTCAATCACATTTTAGACAAGATTAAATATTATTAAAGAGAGTGGATTATAAAAGCTCCTTATTTGAAAGAATCTCATTCCTATATACATAGGAAATATGTCAATCACATTTTAAGACAAGATTAAATATTATTAGGAAATATGTTAATCATATTTTAGACAAGATTAAATATTATTAAAGAGAGTGGATTATAAAAGCTTTTTATTTGATTGTTATGATTGCATCATTTTGTTTTCTGTTATTAGAATTTAATTACAACTTAAATCCCATCACGAGTGGAATTATAGTGGAATCTATCTGAATCCTCATAAGGAAATTAATAGATAATGGCACTCACATGGAGATTATAATCTATAAACATATTTATTGTGTAACTTACATCAGAAGGTAATACAAAAAAAATTATATAAGAAATCTATTAATATAGATGTCTCCCAAATCCACTTACCTTTGCCTTCCATGCACTTGCTAAATGGTCATCATGCAAAACTATTGGGACGAGTAGCATCCAAACAAGGACGTGTTTATTGTTGATGAATGCAGCTATAGGAGACATCCTCCAGCTTACAAACCTGTGAGATGTGAAACATAGCAGCTATGTGAAGCTTTTCCCTCAGCTTACAAACCTGAGAGAAAGCCCCTAATAAGGGTGTGTGGTTCCATCCTGGGACAGAGCTTGGAACGTAGAGATGACCTCCTCCATGACGTGAGTGAGAAGAACTCCAGATGATTATCTGGTGGAAAAGTGATTTGTTGAGTTAGCACATGCCTATGGCTGAGTACAAGGTGAACGTGAAAAATCCCAAAAGTGTTGGGCACATCGTCATGTGAACAAAAATGAAAATGATGTGATGGCCTCCTCTGAGCAACAGAGTTGACAAGAAGACTCCAGATGATTCTCCTCTTGGTGGCAGTGGGAAAGCAGATCTGTAGAGTGGACATGCCTGTGGATGAGCACAGGTGAATATGTGAAGACCTGGTTCATATGTGTAATGCAGTAAATCAGAGTCATGACATCCCTATGGATGTGCCCCTAGTGGGTGTATCAAATCCTTTGCTATATATTGTTCAAGAGTCACACCTACCTGTAACCCTAGTTATTATGTAAAGCGTACGGGTCGGCCCTATGTTAATATGACTAATATAAACAAGATAATTAATACTGTGAATATTAATTATAATAATAATTATGTTTGACTTAGAGAGGTCGACCATGTTGTTTCAATAGACACCCTTGTAAATTGGTCAAAGTCTAATATAAGTAGGAGATGATTCTCCATTGTAGAATCATATCCTTCTTGTGTGTTTTGGAAATTTCAGCAAGTACTTCTCTTTGCAAAAGGTGTGCACCTCTCTTGGGCACTAGTCTTCTAGGGCTTAAGCACCCTCTAGTGTGCTAAGTCATTCTTGGTGGTGAAAGGTCTTTCTCTTGAAGAATATAGCAAAGGATTTGGCTGGGCTTTTCTCTATTTTTGAGAAGGGTTTCTCGGGATATATCTTGTGTACTTGTGCATGGTGTTTCTTCTTGTGATCTTGGTTGTTGCAACATTCTTGTTTATGGTTAAGACATGATGAAATTGAAATGAACTACTTGCTTAACCTAGATTATGAAAAATCAACATGGTATCAGAGCATAGGTCTTGAAGATCCCATTGCACAAGCTTTCTCCAGCTCCTTTACTCTCTCATTTGCAGAAACCGTACAACCCTCCTAAGGTTTCCAAAAAATCTGTACGACCTCCTTTTCAGAGAAGTTTCACCCCTCAAAACTTGGATGCTTGGATTGAAAAAGACTTAGAAGGGTACGACTTCCTTTAGCATACCTCCAACAAGTCTCAGATATAAATTCTGGGCATTTTCAAAATTTTGACCCTAAGGGTTTCTAGGGATTCGTCAAAATTCTAAAGAAAATTCTGAATTACATTTCTAAGAATTTCTTGAAGAAGCTATCATTTTTCAAGGCTTATTGTTGGCATTCATAAGCCCAACAAAACCTAAAAGTGCTATTCATAAGCCCAACAAAACCTAAAAGTGCTAGCCTAGCCTAGCCATTAGGTTTTCTAGCCTAGTTGACAAGGGTTTGTGAAGAAGAGCAATTTCATAATGGGAAGCAAGCTCAGCACAAAACTTCAAAGCAATGAAGACATCAACATCTCAACACTCTCAGTTATGGTTCCTATCAATGTCAATACTTGGCTTATTGACAGTGGTGCCTCCAGGCACACGACTGGTATTAGAAATCATTTAACACACTTCATTGAGGAAGATACACATCTACATGTTGTCCTTGGAGATGATGTTAGATATAACATGAGAGGATTTGTAACCTCCACCTTCCAACTAGATTCAGATATGCAACTCAAACTGGAAGAGGTTCTATATGTACCGGGAATGAAGAGAAACCTTGTCTCTATTTCAGCCCTTGAAGACAAAGGTTACAAAATTACTTTCTCAGAAGGAAGAGTCCTTGCATGGCACCAAGACTCACATATCAAGTCTTCCAAAGTAATTGGCGTCAGAGATAACAACTTATACAAGCTGACAATCAAACCAATTCAAGCCTTACTACATGACACTATCAACCTAAGTGATTTATGGCATAGAAAAATTGTTCACATTCATTATAGAGCTCTTCCAGCTCTAAGGAAAATTGTAACAGGTCTACCAGAGATCCAGATCCAACAAGAAGGTGTATGCAAAGGTTGTGCCCTTGGAAAAAATGTTAAAGGATCCTTTCCTAGCAGTGACAATAGATCCAAGGAAATATTAGACTTGATACAATGAGATGTATGTGGGCCAATGAGTGTTGCATCCTTAAATGGGTACTTGTACTATGTACTCTTCATAGATGACCACTCCAGGAAAACTTGGATTTACTTTCTGAAGAACAAGGATGGAGTCCTTGCCAAATTCCAATAATTTAAAGCTCGGGTTGAAAACTTGACCGGAAGAAAAATCAAAGTATTGAGATCAGACAATGGAGGATAATGCACCTCAAAAGAATTCATCAGTTTTTGTATTGAAGTAGGGATCAAGAGGGAGCTCACAGTTATGTACAATCATCAACAAAATGGGGTTGCTGAAAGGAAGAATAGAACCATCATTGAAGCAACTAAAGCAATGATGCATGATCAGAGTCTACCCGTGAATCTATGGGCATAAGCATGTATGGCAACAATATATGTTCAAAATCATATCCCTCATCAGATCTTGAAGAACATTACTCCAGAAGAAGCATTCACCAAAGTGAAGCCTGAGATCGGACACTTCAGAATATTTGGATGTCCAGTGTACCTTCATGTACCCAAAGAAAAGAGATCCAAACTAGAACCTTCATGAAGAAAAGATACATTTGTAGGATATAGTGAATCTTCAAAAGCATATCGAATTTACATCCCGGATAGAGACAAATTGAAGTAAGCAGAGATGTTACTTTTGAAGAAGAAGAAGCCTTCTAGAAATCCAGAGATGCTCATATGGAAATAGATGGTTAAACAATACCTCCTCCTCATTCAGCGGTTCAGAGGGAGTTAGATATTGTTCCAGATGAGCCAACAACACCAGTTGATTCAGTTCCTCCAACATATTCGGTTGATCGAAGTAATATACCCAGAGACATCATTGTTGGACATAAAATACATGCTTGGGCACATCAAACTTTAGAAGAAGCATAAAGACATAAACCTCCACAAGGAGCAACCAGAGAAAGCAAGAGGCCTAAGATATTCTCAAGCTGCCTTTCAGCAATGACCCACGTTATTGATTCAGAACCAACCTTTCATGGAGAAGCCTCTGGTGAGCAAGTATGGAAAGATTCCATGACTCAAGAATATCAATCTATACTAAAGAATGATGTATGGGATGTTGTCCCAAGACTAGAAGGAAAGTCCGTAGTAACTTCCAAATGGATTTACAAAATCAAACATGTTGTTGATGGAAGCATTGAAAAATATAAAGCAAGATTCGTGGCTAGAGGGTTTTCACAAATAGAGGGATTCGACTATGACAAGAATTTTTCACCAGTACCTAGATATACCTCCATTCAATCCATCATTTCAGTAGCTTCTTTCATGGGCTGGAAGCTACATCAGAAGGATGTAAAGACAGCTTTTCTCAATGGTGAAATTTAGGAAGAAGTCTATATTGAACAGCCAAAAGGTTTTGTTATACACAACGGAAAATCTCATGTATGCAGATTGAAGAAAGCCCTGTATGGTCTAAAACAAGCCCCACGTGCTTGGTATGAGAAAATGGATGGTTTCTTGATGAGTTTGGGTTTTAACAAAAGCACAACCAACCCAAACTTATATTATCACATTAATGGAAATGAATGCTTGATTCTAGTTCTATATGTGGATGTTCTTTTCATCACCGGCTCAGAGAGACTCATTGTTGAATGAAAACATGCATTAACTGCCAAATTTGAAATGAAGGATTTGGGCCAAATGCATTACTTCTTGGGACTAGAAGTATGGTAGAGATCCGACGAGATTTTCCAAAGTCAAGGAAAATATACCTTGGATATCATGAAAAGATTCAAAGTGACAGACTGTAAATCCATGCCAACTCCAATGGAAATGGACTTAAAGAAGATGAATGACACTGACTCAGGAGATGTAGATCCACATTTATATCGAAAACTTATTGGATCCTTGATGTATTTGGTTAACACCAGACCAGACATTTGCTATGCAGTAAATGTGCTTAGCCAGTTTATGATCCAACCAAGACATACACATTGGATAGTTGCAAAACATGTATTGAGATACTTGCAAGGAACAATTGGTGATGGCCTAATATATGTAACAAATGTGGACCTAATCCTAGAAGGATATGTTGATGCAGATTGGTCAAGAAGTGCAGTAGACAGAAAAATCACCTCAAGTAGTTGCTTCACCCTAGGATCATCCATGGTTTCCTGGTGCAGCAGAAAACAAAGCTATGTGGATTTGAATACAACAGAGGCAGAATGCATTGCACTAAGCGTGGAAGTTCATGAAGTTGTATGGCTTCGCAAAATTTTGATAGACTTGTTTGATCATGAGATGGATCCGACGAATATTAATTATGACAACCAGAGTTGTGTGAAGCTCTCTGATATCCCAGTATTTCATGACAAATCAAAACATAGTGAAATCAAGTACCACTATATCAGAGACATGGGGCATAGAAAGACAATTCATGTTCAGTATATTTCTACTCATGAAAAAATTGCATATATCTTCACTAAACCACTTGCCAAGACAAAGTTCGAGTACTTCCGTGAGAAACTTGCCATGATGGAGAATGCCTCCCTAGCTGAGAGGGAATGTTGATGAATCCATCTATAGGAGACATCATCCATCTTACAAACCTATGAGATGTGGAACATAGAAACTATGTGAAGCCTTTCCCTCAGCTTACAAAATTGAGAGAAAGCCCCTAAGAAGGGTTCGCGGTTCCAGCCTGGGACAGAGCTTGGAACGTAGAGATGACCTATTCCATAACGTGAGTGATTACAACTCCAGATGATTATCCGATGGAAAAGCGATTTGTTGAGTTAGGACGTGCATGTGGCTGAGCACGTCGTCATGTGAACAGAAATGAAGATGATGTGATGGCCTCCTCTCAGTAGTAGAGTTGACGAGAAGACTCCAGATGATTCTCCTGTCGTTGGTAGTGGGAAAGTAGATATGTAGATTGGATGTGCATGTGGACAAGCACATGTGAATGTGTGAAGACCTGGTTCATCTGTGTAATGCAGTGAATCAGAGTCATGGCATCCCTATGGATATGCCCCTAGTGGATGAGCACTAGTGGGTGTATCAGATCCTTTGCTATATATTGATCAAGAGTCACACCTACATGTAACCCTAGTTATTATGTAAAGGGTACAAGTCAGCCCTATGTTAATATGATTAATACAAACAAGATAATTAATGATGTGAATATTAATTATAATAATAAATATAATAATAAGTATATTTGACTTAGAGAGGTCGGCCTTGTTGTGCCAATAGACGCCCTTCTAAATTGGTCAAAGTCTAATATAAGTAGGAGATGATTCTCCATTGTAGAATCATATCCTTCTTGTGTGTTTTGGAAATTTCAGCAAGTACTTCTCTTTGGAAAAGGTGTGCACCTCTCTTGGGAGCTAGTCTTCTAGGGCATAAGCACCCTCTTGTGTTCTAGGTCATTCTTGGTGGTGAAAGGTATTTCTCTTGAAGAATATAGCAAAGGATTTGGCTGGTTTTTTCTCCCTTGTTGAGAAGGGTTTCCCGGGATATATCTTGTGTACTTGTGCATGGTGTTTCTTCTTGTGATCTTGGTTTCTACACCATTATTGTTTATGGTTAAGAAATGATGAAATTGAAATGAACTACATGCTTAACCTAGCTTATGAAAAATCAACATGGTATCAGAGCATAGGTCTTGAAGATCCCATTGCACAAGCTTTCTCCAGCTCCTTTACTCTCATTTGTCGAAACTGTATGACCCTCCTATGGTTTCAAGAAAATTTGTACAGCCTCCTTTTCAAATAAGTTTCACCCCTCAAAACTTGGACGCTTGGACTGAAAAAGACTTAGAAGGGTACGACCTTTTTTAGTGTAACTCCAGCAAGTCTCAGATCTAAATTCTGGGCATTTTCAAAATTTTGACCCTAAGGGTTTCTAGGGTTTCGTCAAAATTCTGCAGAAAATTCTAAATCACATTTCTGAGAATTTCTTGAAGAAGATATCATATTTAAAGGCTTATTGTTGGTAGTCATAATCCCAACAAAACCTAAAATTTCTATCCTAGTTGACAAGGGTTTGTGAAGATGAGCAATTTCATAATGGGAAGCAAGCTCAGCGCAAAACTTCAAAGAAATGAAGACATCAACATCTCAACACTCTCAAGTATGGTTCCTATCAATGACAATACTTGGCTTATTGACAGTGGTGCCTCTAGGCACATGACCGGTATTAGAAATCATTTAACACACTTCATTGAGGAAGAGACACATCTACATGTTGTCCTTGGAGATGATGCTAGATATAACGTGAGAGGAGTTGGAACCTCCACCTTCCAACTAGATTCAGATATGCATCTCAAACTGGAAGAGGTTCTATATGTACCAGGAATGAAGAGAAACCTTGTCTCTATTTTGGCTCTTGAAGACAAAGGTTACAAAATTAATTTCTCAAAAGGAAGAGTCCTTGCATGCCATAAAAAGTCACATATCAACTCTTCCAAAGTAATTGTCGCCCGAGATAACAACTTATAGAAGATGACAATCAAACCAGTTCAAGCCTTACTACATGACAATATCATCCTAAGTGAGTTGTGGCATACAAGACTTTATCACATTCATTATAGAGATATTCTAGCTCTAAGGAAAATGGTAATAGGTCTACCAAAAATCTAGAACCAACATGAAGGTGTGTGCAAAGGTTGTGCCCTTGGAAAAAATGTTAAAGGATCATTTCCTAGAAGTGACAATAGATCCAAGGAAATCTTGGACTTGATACATGGAGATGTATGTGGGCCAATGATTGTTGCATCCTTAAATGGGTACTTGTATAATGTACTATTCATAGATGAACACTCTAGGAAAACTTGGATTTACTTCCTGAAGAACAAGGATGGAGTCCTTTCCAAATTCAAAGAATTCAAAGCTCAAGTTGAAAACTTGACTGGAAGAAAAATCAAAGTATTGAGATCAGACAATAGAGAAGAATACACCTCAAAATAATTTATCAGTTTTTGTATTGAAGCAGGGATTAAGAGGGATCTCACCGTTTTGTACAATCCTCAACAAAATGGGGTTGTTGAAAGGAAGAACATAACCATCATTGAAGCAACTAAAGAAATGATACATGATCAGAGTATACCCGTGACTCTATGGGCATAAGCATGTATGACAACAGTATATGTTCAAAACCGTAGCCCTCATCGGATCCTAAAGAACATTACTCCAGAAGAAGCATTCACCAAAGTGAATCCTAAGATCGGACACTTCATAATATTTTGATGTCCAGTGTACCTTCATGTACCCAAAGAAAAGAGATCCAAACTAGAACCTTCAGGAAGAAAAGGTACATTTGTAGGATAGAGTGTATCTTCAAAAGCATATTGAATTTACATCCCAGATAGAGACAAATTGAAGTAAGCAGAGATGTTACTTTTGAAGAAGAAGTTGCCTTCTATAAATCCAGAGAAGGTCAGATGGAAATAGATGGTGAAACAATACCTCCTCCTCATTCAACAGTTCAGAGGGACTCATATATTGTTCCAGATGAGCCAACAACACTAGTTGATTCAATTCCTCCAACATATTCGATTGCTCCAAGTAATATACCCAGAGACATCACTGTTGGACATAAAAGACCTGCTTGGGAACGTGCAACTTTAGAAGAAGCAGAAAGACATAAAGCTCCACAAGGAGCAACTAGAGAAAGCAAGAGGCCTAAGACATTCTCCTGCTACCTTTCAACAATGACCCACATTATTGATTCAAAGCCAACTTGTCATGGAGAAGCCTCAAATGAGAAAGTATGGAAAGATGCCATGATTGAAGAATATCAATCTATACTAAAGAATGATGTATGGGATGTTGTCCCAAGACCAGAAGGAAAGTCCGTAGTAACTTCCAAATGGATTTACAAAATCAAACATGTTGTGATGGAAGCATTGAAAAATATAAAGCAAGATTCGTGGCCAGAGGGTTTTCACAAATAGAGGGAGTTGACTATGACGAGACTTTTGCACCAGTAGCCAGATATACCTCCATTTGATCCACCATTGTACTAGCTGCTTCCATGGGCTAGAAGCTACATCAGATGGATGTAAAGACAAATTTTCTCAATGGAGAAATTGAGGAAGAAGTCTATATTGAACAGACAGAAGGTTTCGTTATACACAATGGAAAATCTCATGTATACAAATTGAAGAAATCCTTGTATGGTCTAAAACAAGCCCCACGTGCTTGGTATGAGAAAATGGATGGTTTCTTGATGAGTTTGGATTTTAACAAAAGCACAACCGACCCAAACTTATATTATCACATTAATGGAAATGAATGCTTGATTCTAGTTCTATATGTGGATGATCTTTTCATCATCGGCTCAGAGAGAATCATTATTGAATGCAAACAGACATTAACTGCCAAATTTGAAATGAAGGATTTGGGCCAAATGCATTACTTCTTGGGACTAGAAGTATGGCAGAGATCCGACAAGATTTTCCAAAGTCAAGGAAAATATACCTTGGATATTCTGAAAAGATTCAAAATGATAGACTTTAAATCCATGCCAACTCTAATGGTAATGGACTTAAAGAAGATGAATGACATTGATTCAGGATATGTAGATCCAAATTTATATCGACATATTATTGGATCCTTGATGTATCTAGTTAACACCAGACCAAACATTTGCTATGTAGTAAATGTGCTTAGCCAGTTTATGAGCCAACCAAGACATACACATTGGATAGATGCAAAACTCGTATTGAGATACTTACAAGGCACAATTGGTTATGGCCTAAGATATGCAACAAATGTGGACTTAAGCCTGTAAGGATATGTTGATGTTGATTGGGCAGGAAGTGCAGTAGACAGAAAAAAGCACCTCAAGTAGTTGCTTCACCCTAGGATCATCCATGCTTTCCTGGTGAAATAGAAAACAAAGCTCTGTGGATTTGAGTACAGCAAAGGTAGAATACATTGCACTAAGCGTGGCATTTCATGAAGCTGTATGGATTCACAAACTTTTGACAGACTTGTTCGATCATGAGATGGATCGGACGATATTCATTGTTACAACCAGAGTTGTGTGAAACTCTTTGAGAACCTAGTATTTCATGACAAATCAAAACATATTGAAATCAAGTACCACTATATCAGAGACATGGTGCATAGGAAGACAGTTCATGTTCAGTATCTTTCTACTCATGAACAAATTGCATATATCTTCACTAAACCACTTTCCAAGACAAAGTTCGAGTACTTCCGTGAGAAACTTGGCATGATGGAGAATGCCTCCCTAGCCGAGAGGGAGTGTTAATGAATACAACTATAGGAGACATCCTCCAACTTACAAACCTATGATATGTGGAACATAGCAGCTATGTGAATCCTTTCCCTCATCTTACAAACCTGAGAGAAAGCCCCTAAGAAGGGTTCATGGTTCCAGCCTGAGACTGTTACAGGAGAATCCTCCTACAGACAAGCGGATCACCTCTTGGTATCTAGACCCCTAAAACCAATACAGAAAGGGTGGTATCATTGGTCACTGACATCATTTTAGATCTAATTAAGCTAATATACGAAGAGGAAGAAGAAAAATGTTTACCTTGTTAACGACGTTTGTTCTTGCAAAGTCCAAGTTGAGCTTCGATCCTAAGATCCTCGATAGGTCACGTGGAACAAACAAGGATACAACAAGCTTCCTATTCTACTGATATTAGCTCAAATATATATCTATCTACTAAATACAAGTTCATGTGGAACAAACATAAACTTGAAAGAAACAGGCCAAGCATGTATGTATATTAATGAGAACAAATGAAGAGTACTTACAATCCTCTGATGAAGGTGCAACAGCTTCTTCCAACTCTCCTTGTCCAACCCCTTTTCTCAAGTAATATACATTGATTATGCTTAAATGGAATCTCACTTATGGGATCATAAGTTTGGTGTAATTATCAATCTCCATCCTTGTACTGTATGTTGCCTATGAGATCATAGGTTTCATACCTCCAGTGTTTTCATGTCATCTACCCTTTCACCATGAGAAGGCCTCCTTATATAAGATTGGAGAGGCCCAACCACTTGAGAGATCTCTAGGATAAGTTGAAGATTCCTCTCCTTCAGATGTGGAGCTCCCCTAATATCATTCCTCGGCCTCAAATTCGAATCCAACCACCTTCAGATATTGAGGGGATTATTCCCTGATTTCCTCCAACAAACCAAATTTCTCCCAAAAAAGGCCAGTTCTCCCTCAAAAAGGGACACCAAGTGTTGGAACACTCCCCTAGAAGAGGGTACAGAGTGAAATGCTCCCTGACAGTATGTAGGGGAGCGCTCCCTTCCAAATTTGACTATTGAGTGGCTTTTTCAGTGGCAAAAGGCTTCTACTCCTTGTCAATTGATTTATCTTCTTCAAGACTAGTCTTGGAGGTGTCTTAAGTGTCTTTACGATGTCGTTAGAGAGACAACATAGACAAGATAATGTTTATGACACTTGCGACAAATATGCGACACTTGTGATATTTGTAACGTCGACACTAGCCATCATTGCAATGAGTGATTTTGATGTGTAACAGATTGCCCCCCAAAGTGCGAAGTTAGAAGATGATGATGACTGAAGTAATTTGTAGACTTTTTCAAGAAAGGGTATGGACGTAGAGAGGCTAGAAAAAGCTGCACACAACCATCAAAAAAATATTATGACATGTTTCAAACCCAAGGCAGTCATACCCATGCTTGAGTGATAAATATTTTTTAGGTATGGCCGCCATAAAATACACTGTGGATCCATAATTATATTGATAAAAGATATAGCCATTGAAGATACAATTTGGATCTATACTCCTATGACCTGAATTGATTGTAGCCATGAAAAATACACTATGGATCTACGAGATAACAAGACATAGCCATGGACCAATACAAAGTGGATCTATGTGACATTATATGTGTCAATATTCAAGAGAAACTCTATCGCAACCTGGGTAAAGTATATATCAGAGTGAATGACTCAACCAAGGGTCTTCTTACCAATCCTAATGTAGTACAAATATAACCATGTGAATATATGTCTTGATGTCAAACATGGCATAAACCACTTGATTACCAGTCAATGATGTAAACCGTTAACAAGCACGAGGGAAATCACCATTGATGTCAATGATTCCCAAGGTACCCTAGTACATTCCAGCAAATGTGAATAGATGAGATGAAGTAGAACATTCGTGGAATCATCCGATCAGAGGTCAATGATGTAAACCAACTTTCATACGTGAGGAGGCATGCCATTGAGGCATGCAGGTCCCAAAGTACTAATTGGTTTCTAAGTCTAGCTCCTGGATAATGTGTTGAAGTCGACAAGAATAGACTCATCGAAGGAGGGCCTTGATGTATCCCCCATCAACGATACAAAATGGAAACAGAGATGGAATTGGTGGATCAAATGAACATGGACTGACACAGGTATTGAAACATGATATTTTTTATGGATGACTCTCGAGGAAGATACTTCCCTTGAACACTGAGGCATGACAACAGAAACTTGACAAGGACCAAAACTTGATAATGTAATGGATACTATGACTTACGTCGAGTGACCCAAAGGAGTAAGAAAACTCAAAGGATTGGTTCAGTGCAGAGTGTGGTATACCTAGGGAGGTAATATGGGGTACCTATGGAGGTACCCAATGGGAATGTAGTTATGTGTTATTAGTGGAAGTCATTTAATATATGGGAATGTGGTCATTGAATGTAAGGT
>JZKD02S0356670.1:114337-148796 GCA_000966675.3 Picea glauca | reverse complement strand
ATATTGATGTTCAATATCACTTTGTGAGAGACATGTTTGAGGAAAAGAAGGTGTTGCTGGAAAAGGTTGACACTTTGAAGAATGTTGCAGATTCATTGACAAAGTCTGTGAGCACGGAAAAGTTCTCCTGGTGTAGAGTAAACATGGGCATTGTTGCCCTGGATTGTTGACTATATAATCCCCTAG
Source organism: Picea glauca (assembly GCA_000966675.3). NCBI lineage: Eukaryota > Viridiplantae > Streptophyta > Pinopsida > Pinales > Pinaceae > Picea > Picea glauca. Next base: position 148,610 of record JZKD02S0356670.1, on the reverse strand, counting down.
ACCCCTGGATGAAAAGAAAACAACAAGTGGGAGAATGTTCAGTATGTGTTATATTCTTTGCATGTGTGTGTGTGGGGGTGTGTCAGATACGACAACTACAGAATACCTAAAAACATTGTATATATTGTATGGCGAATGGTGAAATTCGATATAATGAAAATAAGAAAGGTTTTCTCGGTTGAGGGTTTCCGGTATAAAATATCTGTGTACTATGTGTATGAGCCATTGATTAATTTGTGTATTGCTTAAGAATCTATATGCATTGCTTTACTTCACAGGTTTAAAACGTACAAAATTGATTCTAAATCATCAAAGACAAAGAGTGACTTCTAGGTAAGGAAGAAAAATGTTAAAATTCCAAAAAAAAAGTGATCAATTCTTAGAAATCAGAGTGTTGGAAGCCAAGATAAAGATAAACTGAGATGATAAGACCTTGAGCAAGTGCCAAAAGAAAAATTTGAACCTTCGAGAAAGAAACCCTAAAGGATTTTTCACATAAAAGGGACAACGCTCTGGTGTAAGGAGCACCAGAGCGTTCCAACGCTCTGTGTGAGACTAGTAGGGAGCGCTAGTTCTCTGGTAGCAAGGGTAGGGGGGCGCTGGCCTCTAAAAATTCAGAAAAAAAATGCCTAGAAAGTCAAAGAATCAAGCAAACTCAGTCAATCAATTTGAAGGTGATGAAATCAAGATCCAATCAATTAGATCTAAGAATCAAAGACAGTATGGAGAAGGTCAAGAAGTGGGCAAAGCGCCAAAACAAGATCTAGGAAAGGAAACAAAAATCAGAGCTCCTCCCCAGTGGAGTCACCAATTTATGTTACAGGAGATCCTTCTGCGGACAAGAGGATCCCTTCTTGGTATCTAGACCCCTAAAACCAATACAGAAAGGGTGTTATCATTGGTCACTAACATCCTTTTAGATCTAATTAAGCTAATATACGAAGAGGAAGAAGAAAAACGTGTACCTTGTTAACGACATTTGTCCTCGCAAAGTCCAAGTTGAGCTTCGATCCTAAGCTCCTCGATAGGTTCCGTGGAACAAACAAGGATACAACAAGATTCCTATTCTACTGATATTAGCTCAAATACAGATCTATCTACTGAAGACAAGTTCATGTGGAACAAACATAAACTTGAAAGAAACAGGCCAATAATGTATGTATATTAATGAGAACAAATGAAGAGTACTTATAATCCTCTAATGAAGGTGCATCAGCTTCTTCCAGCTCTCCTTGTCCAACCCCTTTGCTCAAGTAATCTACATTGATTATGCCTCAATGGAATATCACTTATCGGATCATAAGTTTGGTGTAAGTCTCAATCTCCATCCTTGTATTATATGTTGCCTATGAGATCATAGGTTTCATACCTCCAATATTTTCATGTGATCTACCCTTTCACCATGAGAAGGCCTCCTTATATAAGCTTGGAGAGGCCCAACCACTTGAGAGATATTTGGGATAAGTTGAGGATTCCTCTCCTTCAATTGTGGATCTCCCCTAATATCATGCCTCGACCTCATATTCGAATCCAACCACCTTCAGATATTGAGGGGATTCTTCCCTGATTTCCTCCAACAAACCAAATTTCGCCCAAAAAAGGCCAACGCTCCCTCAAAAAGTAACACAGAGTGTTGGAACATTCCCCTAGAAGAGGGTACAGAGCGCCAGCTCTCCTTGACAGTATGTAGGGGAGCGCTCCCTTCCAAATTTTACGATTGAGTGGCTTTTTCAGTGGCAAAAGGCTTGTACTCCTTGTCAATTGATTTCTCTTCTTCAAGAATAGTATTGGAGGTGTCTTAAGTTTCTTTATGATGTCGTTAGAGAGACAAAATAGACAAGATAATGTTTGCAAAACTTGCGACCAATATGTGACACTTGCAATATTTGTAATGACGACAGTAGCCATCATTGCAATGAGTGATTTTGATGTGTAACAGGGACAAAGCTTGGAACGTAGAGATGACCTCCTCCATGACATGAGTGAGAAGAACTCTAGATGATTATCTGGTGGAAAAGTGATGTGTTGAGTTAGGATGTGCATGTGGATGAGCACAAGGTGAACGTGAGAAATCCCAAAAGTGTTGGGCACATCGTCATGTGAAAAAAAATGAAGATGATGTGATTCCCTCCTCTGAGTAGCAGAGTTGACGAGAAGACTCCAAATGATTCTCCTCTCAGTGGCAGTGGGAAAGAAGATCTGTAGAGTGGACGTTCTTGTGGATGAGCACATGTGAACATGTGAAGACCTGTTTCATCTGTGTAATGCAGTGAATTTGAGTCATGGCATCCCTATGGATGTGCTCCTAGTGGATGAGCACTAGTGGGTGTATTATATCCTTTGCTATATATTGTTCAAGAGTCACACCTACCTGTAACCCTAGTTATTATGTAAAGGGTACAGGTTGTCCCTATGTTAATAAGATTAATATAAACAAGATAATTAATGTTGCGAATATTATTTATAATAATAAATATAATAATAAGTATATTGACTTAGAGAGGTCGACCTTGTTGCTCCAATAGACGTCCTTGTAAATTGGTAAACGTCTAATATAAGTAGGTGATGATTCTCCATTGTAGAATCATATCCTTCTTGTGTGTTTTGGAAATTTCAGCAAGTACTTCTCTTTGGAAAAGGTGCACACCTCTCTTGGGTGCTAGTCTTCTAGGGCTTAAGCACCTTCTTGTGTGCTAAGTCATTCTTGGAGGTGAAAGGTATTTCTCTTGAAGAATATAGCAAAGGATTTGGTTGGGTTTTATCCCTTGTTGAGAAGGGTTTCCCATGATATATCTTGTGTACTTGTGCATGGTGTTTCTTCTTGTGATGTTGGTTGCTGCAACATTCTTGTTTATGGTTAAGACATGATGAAATTGAAATGAACTACATGCTTAACCTAGATTATGAGAAATCAACATTTATTAGAGGTCACAGGTGGTTTGAATAACGAGGATTTGAACCAAAAACTATTATTCATCTGGATCCTAGGAACTTAACTGTTAAGGAAAAAAATAAAACTTGTTTTGGGCAATATTGCATATAATTGTTGTCTCATATTATTGTGGTTAAAATTATCTGCACATGTAGGTAAACATTTCACCTGAAAATTGTTCATATTCTATACATGAAGAAATGTACAAGGCAACATGTGTCTATTAGACTGAGGAAGCAATTATGAGCTGCCAGGAAGTTGGCTATCCTGTTATGATAAAAGCATCTCGGGGAGGTGGTGGGAAAGGAATTCCTAAGGTATGTGACCATTCACTAGGTGTTAGTTTTTTGTTAAAAATGGTTGAAGCCTAGGATATGTTTTTTAATTGCTAGGAGCTTTCAAGTTTTCTTTCTCGTTTCTATGATCTAAATAGTGCAAGACTTACAATTTCAATTTTTACCACAATTAGAAGATATTTGTATGATTCATTATCAAATGGAAATTAAATTCTTCATGCATTGTTTCACTTTCAAAAAGAGCAGGCTTAGTAAAATATTTTGAATATACATCAAAGTATTTGTCTTTTAAAGGGATTACAAAATCTTTCTATAGGACATATAGTTCTGACCTAAAAAACAGCTAGAAAAGGCATAGAGTCGTGTTCCAAATAAACAAGAAAATATTGTAGACATATAAAACTCTAAAGAGAATGGAAAAAAACACTAAGTGTTTCTCCCATGAAGCATATCATGCTCGGTTTTAAGAAATAGTGAGAATTCGAACCCTTTCTTTCTTTATAATCACTATCCCTTTAGTTACCTGATAAGCATTTTTGAGAGCGCATCCACCTCTTCATTTTCTTCTCTATAAGCATGAGTGAAATAAATCAAGTCAAAAATATAAACCACCTCCTTCAGTTGATCTCCTATGGGCCTGAGGTATATATTTAGATTCTGAAGAGCACCCTTCAGCCATTGAATATCCATGCTGGAGTCTCTATAAACTTGAGAACAACCCAACTATTGATTTACATTTGTTAGCAAAATCAGGAGGATTGGCCTCAAAAGTCCCATCAAACATTAATGCAAAGAAAGGAATGCCACAAGAAAACAGGAGCCCTTGAATGCCCAAATAATTGTCAATTTACAATCATGATTAAGAGAGTAGGGAAATGGATACTAGTTCTAGCCTTCCCAATGCTACCTAGCCTTTCCACCTTGTTGGGCCTTCCAGACAGTAAAACCTTGATTTATTCTAGAGAGAATAATCCAATCGACAATAGCAAGGGGTTGGATTTGAGCTGCAATTGGAAGACTGGTAAGGCTCAAACATGCATGGAAGGGATTTCGTTTTGAAGATCAGGGCCAATGAGTGAGGAAGTCCACTCAAGGGAGAACACTACATTTCCAGAGGTATTAAGTTTATTAGGGGACGAAAAAAAGAATGAGGCCACTATAGACATCTACTAACAACCTTCACTAGGTGGGAGGGGAGGGCTTTCCGGTGTTGTTTCTAATGTTCAGTATTAATGTTGAAACTAGTGGACAATAAAAATTGGAATTGGAACCCCGCGAGGGGGAGTCGTCCTTGCGTGTAAGGATGTTGGCTTTGATACTATAGAAAAATATGCTATCGATGGAAGAGACTATGAAACTTCATCCTTGTCAGTAAGTATGTTGTTTTTGATATTGTAGAAAAATATCTTATATATGGAAGAGAGTGTCAAACCACACAAAGGAGAAGAGTGTTAGACAACTGAGAGGGGGGGGTGAATCAATTTTTACTGTGCTTGAACAATTATAACCATTTTAAAATAATTACAGAACACTCAATGATGATCACAATAATGTAGGGAAGTAAGCAATAGAGTATTCAACATCAATCACACACATGAAGGACACAGAGACAGATATTCCTGAGGAAACCCATAAAGGGAAAAACCTCTTCTTCTTGATATGATAAGTACTCTTTATTTTCTGTACATTATCATTCTTATGAGCACCAACTCATTGTGAGGCTACCACCTCTATTTTACAAGATGAAACTTGCTGAGAGCACCAACTCTCTGGTTTCTCTAGCACCCATTAGAAGGAAGAACCAACTCCCTAGTTTCTCTAGCACCCAGTAGAAGGAAGCACCAACTCCCTAGTTTCTCTAGCACCCACTAGAAGGAAGCACCAAATCCCTAAGTGTTCCAACACCAACTAGATGGAAGCACCAACTTCTAGTCACGCAGGCACCAACCTGCATAAAAGAGAACAAGGGTTCTCTCTTGCACCACCCTATCCCTCTGGTTTTTCTATATGCAACCAGATGGAAGCTACAACTTCCTATGTTCAAGCACCCACTTGAACCTATGAGGACAACAGTCCTCCCTAGAACCTCCCTACCACCCTCAAATATAAATCTTTGCTTACTGGACTCTATTACAATGATACAATATTTATCAATGGCTTACCAATCTCATCATTTTTAAGCTACACTGCTATGCTTTGCATGCATCAGTGTTCTCTTCCACGCATACCAGCCTCTTTGTTCAGATTTTATCTTGCAATTCATACTCTGTAGCATCAGTTCATTATATTCATTGTGTCTCTTATATAATCTTATGGTCCTCTGCACCACCTCCTTCTTCCTGCATGTAGTAACTATAAAAGAGCACTGCCTCTCTTCTTTGTTTTGCATGACATTCACACGCCAAGTCCTCTACCTTATCATCATTAGAAATATTTCTCTTCTCTGATGTTTATGTTGTAACTATTCATCATCAATGCCCATTGTCCAAAGATTCTTGGCGCCAAGACCTTTACCACATAATCCATGCAACTCTTCACCTTCTGTGGAATTTATCCATAGTATGTTCTCGCAGTTATAGAGGGAACCTCCACGCGCTCATTCCTTTGGTGCATTTTCCCTTCCTGAAAAAAACTACACAGTTGGCACTAGCTTTTCTGGCTAAGCCCCTTCCTTTCATGTGACCATGGTGGTGACCATATGCCTATCAAAAAGGCACTTCGTGACTTCGTGCATCATATATTCAGTTGCGAGTTGCCTCGATTTTCCCAACTCACGAAAATTTGAAGTGGAGCCTAGAAACGCTAGCTCCTTCCTTTATTCTCTCTCCATGTGACCGTTGGTTGTGACTGCTCGCTAATCAAAAGGGCGCTTCACGATATCGGTGATCTCTGATGTGGATCCTAGTGACGTGTTAGCTCCTCCCTTAATCCTTCGACGATGTGACCTCCAGCTCTGATCCGAGGCTTAACCTCCTGTGTGCTTCATGACTTTGTGTATCCCGATTTCCTACTGTGAGTTGCCTCGAAACTCCCAACTTGCGATTTACGAAGTGGAGATTAGCAACATGCTATCTCCTCTATTAATTGTCGTCGATGTGACCATGGGCCAAGCATTCGAGTGCTTCACGTTTTGCAAGCTCGTGAACTTCATCGTGCCTGATCAAAAGCCCATGACATTCCTCAATCGATGGTCCAGATCTCTTCTTCCTACTTCATGATTTCGCGAATCATGATGTCGGATCTTAGATCACCTCCCTTCTTCCGAGTCCCTAACTCGCGCTTTGCCAGACCAATGGTCCAGATCTCTCTGTGATCCAATGGTTGAGATCACTTCTTCGCACTTCGAGATTGCACGACTCGTGATGTCATAGCTTAGAGCACCTCCCTTATTCTAAGTCCAAAAATCATGACTTCAATCACCTCAGATCAATGGTCTGAGATTTCCCGTGACTCAACGATCGAGATCACTTCTTCGCACTTCGGGACTTCGCGAGTTCTTGTCTCATGCATTCATTCCTTCCTCTAGATTTCACGATTTGTGAATCAACGAAGCGTTGATCTCTCACCACATGTCCTCTGGATCCAATGTCTCAGATCTCATCGTGAATTCGCATTTATATATGATGTCCACTTTTTCTCCTCCTCCTAAGCAGACGCTTCCTCCTGACTTGGAAGAATTTATAAGTGTCAAAGGATCAACAAGTCCATATGACTTTGGGTCTCGTCTGCATTTATAAGAATGCTATCGTTCCTGAGCTTTGGCAATGGAATTAACCTCGGCCCTGACGCAGACTTGCGCTCTGCGTACAACTCTTCACTATTCCTCCTGAGCTTTGATTCCTTCTGCAAACTCACGGATTCTAAGGAATCATGCACATGCTCCTTGTGACATTCATGATAACCTCTGGCTATATGGAAACTTCAACTCTATTCCCTATGCTAGTCCTCCTGAGCTTGATTGCACACCTTGCCTGTAATAATTCCATCGTTGTTGTTGTTCTTGCCATCAATGAAAATCCAACTCTACCTGTAAACATGCCAACAACCTCCCCCGTTGGCATTGATGGCAACCCTGAAAGACTGCACTGTTCTACTTAGACCTCCAACTGTAGCATCCAGACCACACCTTTTCTCCCTCTTTGACATCAATGTCAAAGAAAACATGCTCCCCTCGAGTTGTTGCAGGAATTTTCGGAGGTATCAGATATTCAACTAATGCAAACTACCCCTGACAGGATGGACTCTCTTAGGTGAGAGAAGGGATGACACCCAGCTTCTGACGGAGATATTCAAATGGTTTCCTAGCTAGGGGTTTAGTAAATATGTCTACGATTTGCTCTGTGGTTGGAATGTAATGCAAAGAAACCATAGATTTGGTTACTTGTTCCTTCAAGAAGTGATACTTGATGGGTATATGCTTGGTCTTGGAGTGAAAGAAAAGATTATTTGATACACTAATTTCACTAGTATTATCACAATGAATTTGGATCGGTGCAGTATATTTTACCGCCAAGTCTGCAAGTGTCTGAATCATCCACAATACTTGGATACAGCAAGTGGAAATTGCAATGTATTCAGCTTCTGTAGTTGATAAGGAAATGGAACCTTGCTTCTTGCTCAACCATGATACAAGGGATTCTCCTAAGAAGAATGCACCTCCACTCGTGATTTTCCTTTCATCCACACAGTTAGCCCAATCAACATCTGAATAGATTGATAGTTGAAAATTCTAATTCCTAGTATACCATAGGCCATAGGTCATTGTTCCTTTCAAGAATCTAAATATTCTTTTGACAGCTAGCAAATGAATCTGTTTAGGTGTAGACTGATACCTTCCTACCATTCCAACAACATGCATTATGTCTGGACAAGATGGTGTGATGTACAAAAGGCTGCCTTTCATAGACCTATATAAACTCTAATCAACATTAGGTGAGTCATCATCCTTTCTTAACTTACATCCATTTACCATAGGTGTGCTAATAGGTTTAGAATCTTCCATTTGAAACCTTTTCAACATTTCTCTTAGATATTTTTCCTGAGAAAGAAATATTCCTTCATACCTCTGAGTAATTTGCAGACCAAGAAAAAATGATAGTTCCCTTATCATAGACATTTCAAATTTATATTGCATGGCAAAAGAAAACCATTGTACCAATGAAGAATTATTACTATCGAAGATGATGTCATCTACATAAACCAACACAATGAGAAAATCATTACCCTATGTTTTGATATATAGATTGTTGTCAATTTTTCCTCTCTTGAACCCTTTGTCTTCAAGATATGTATTTAGTCTGTGATACCAGGCACGAGGAGCTTGTTTCAACCCATATAAGGCTTTCTTCATCTTGCAGACAAAGTCAGGGTTATCTGACAGTTGGAAACCCTCTAGTTGTTCTGTATAGACTTCTTCTTTTAGGTCTCCATTTAGAAAAGATGACTTGACATCCATTTTATATACTTTAAACTGTTTATAAAAAGCATAGGAAAGAAAAATTCTAATAGCTTCTAATCTTGCTACAAGCGCAAATGTTTCATCAAAATCTAGTCCTTCTATTTGAGTATATCCTTTGCAGACCAATCTGGCCTTATTTCTTACAATATTTCCTTCCTCATTCATCTTATTTTTGTAGACCCATTTTGATCCTATTACATGTTTATCTGATGTCCTAGGAACGAGTTCCCAAGTGTCATTCTTTTCAATCTGGTCTAGTTCCTCATTCATTGATTTTAACGAATTTACGTATTTACTAGCTTCATTAAAGTTCTTGGGTTCCACCATTGATATGAAGGCTATATATGATTTCTCAGTGTCTTTGATTATCCTTCTACTGGTTTGTACAGATTTGTCTTTCTCACCAATTATCTAACTTGCAGGATGATTCTTTTGAGTAATTCTAGAGGAAGGATTTGATATTGTCTGTTGATTTGAGTTTGCCTGAGTATTTGCATCCTCATATGACTCAGAGTCTTCTTTTTCTGATTCTTGGACCTGTTCATCTTCAACTTCAACTATATCCTTTGTAGCAGGCTCAATATTGCTCACCTCTCTTACTGGGACTCCTTCATCAACCTTTAAATCAATGCAATCAACTAATTTATGCAATATTTTATTAAAGCATCTATATCCTTTACTATAGGTAGCATATCCTAAGAAGATGCCTACATCAGCCCTGTCATCATACTTGCCAATTTTTTCATTATTATTCTTTATGTAGCACTTACTCCCAAAGACTTTGAAGTGTTTGATTGAAGCAGGTCTTCCATACAACAGTTCATAAGGTGTTTTATCAGTGTGTGGTCTGAGGTGAGATTTGTTAAGAATATGGAATGATGCGTGTATTGTTTCTACCCAGTAGGTTTGACCAATGTTCTTCTCATTCATCATTGACCTGGCCATTTGTTGAACTGTTCTTTTTTGCCTCTCAACTACTCCATTTTGTTGTGGAGTTCCTGGGATTGTGTCTTCTCTCTTGATCCTATGTTTATCACAGAATTCATTAAAATCACTTGACCTAAATTCTCCCCCTATGTCTGATATTACTACCTTTAACCTGTTTCTTGTTTGATTCTCAGTTAAGACCTAAAATATTTTAAATTTATCAAATGCTTCAGCTTTTTCTTTGAGAAAAGAAACCCAAGTGAGTCTGGAGTAATCATCAATGATCAACATGAAGTAGTTTTCCTTCCCTATGCCTTCCTGTCTTGATGGTCCACATAAATCCATATGAACTAATTGGAGTGGTTTCTTTGTTGAAGTACATCTCTTCGATTTAAACCGTGTCCTAGTTATCTTTCCTACTTAGCAGGGTTTACACATGAAATCTTGTGGCTTTGATATTCTTGGAAGATCTTTTACTACCTCAAGATTTTTGAGCTTGATTAAGTGGTCAAAGTTTTGATGTCCAAGTCTCCTATGCCATAACCAGCTTTCATCATGTTTTCTTAGATGACACTCTTATCTATCTTATTTCTGCACATATACATTGTTATCTGTCATTATGCCTTTAGCCACCACTTGTCCTGAATTTACAGACTTTATCTTACAATATTTGGAAGTGAACACCACTTCACATCCTCTGTCACACATTTGACTTACACTGAGAAAATTATGTTTCAACCCATTTACAAGTAGAACATCCTGGGCTTTTCCTTTACCATTACTCAAACTCACCATCCCTTTACCCTTGATTTTAACTATAGAATCATTTCCAAAGGTTATGTTAGCATTGGAAGTCACTCCTGGATCGCTAGCAGGAGCAGAGCCCGACGCCCATCAGTTTTATGTCACGGTGGTTTCAATGGGTGATCAAATGGACAGAGACTCATGGAGATGTCACTCTAATGCAAAGACTGAGTCCGACATGTAAGAAAAAAAGGAGGTCTTGAACTAACTTCAATCAGTGGGTTGATTAAAGAGTGAACAGGTGGAAGACTTGATAAGAAGAGTGAACAAATTGCTTTGGGCAACAGACTTTCATCAATTTGTAGAAGAAAAACCATGAATGCGAGATCCTCTGGTTCAGGGATTCGAGATACTGAAAAATGGACTTGAATGGATTCTCCAATTCCAAGTCGTTCAGCGTTAGGAAAATCACAAGGATTGATCAGAGACAATGCGACTGTCACAGTGATCAAATTATACATCATCCTATAACAACCACAACTCGACTGGATTCTCCAATTCCAAGATGCTCTAACACAGTTTGAACAAAGACATGAAATAAACTGATATCCATAATGCAATAAGTCTCAAGAGTTCATACATAACCAGAGACAATAGTGCTTCATTAAATCTTTACAACCGGGAGCCTTGCTCTACCATCGATCCTTTACAAAATGGAAAAAATGCCTACATATAGCAAAAACAAAACAACAACAGCGGAAACGAGAAGCTGCATTAAAAACTTTGCGTCTGCATGTCTTCTGACAGTCTACGCATGCAGACTCTGGATGATCGTGCACTTATGACAGACACAATGGGACTCCTGACTGTCTTGCAGTGGTTTGACAGACGCAATCTCCGTCAGGAAGGACTATCAGTCTGCTTGTACGCTTGGTCCTTTCCTGGCCTTCTATTTATGGAAGAAGACGACGTTCAACCACCTTCACGGCAATAATAACTGCTTCCTTGGGATTGGGAACGGCCTCGGTCAACTCTTCCCTCTGGGACGTGGAAGTCCCCTCACGCTGCCACCTGGAACAGTTGGACAGTCTGATGGATAAGGCGTGGAGGAACTGGCATGCTTGATGTGGAAGGGGAAAGGGAGGTGATGGCATCAACACTGTGAGGGTAAGATGAGAGGTGATGACATGGTAGAAGATAAGAGGGTCTAAGGATGGGTGCGGTAGCGAAAGGCCGTCATGGAAGGGAGTGGGACACATGGTAGGGGACGAGGAGGCTCGGAAGGTGAGTGGATGGTGAGATGGGGGGAGGGACCACATGGACTAGAAGAGGGAAGATGGACAGCTGTCGGAGGATGAGGAAGGGATAAAGGGAGTGGGACACATGGCACAGCCAAGAGGAGAACAGATGGCAAGGGGAAGGATGGTACAAAAGATGACACGACAGGAAAGGGGCCCACATTGGTTAAACGCAGAAAAATAGAAGGCTCCGGAATACAATGTGTGCCGCTAATCCAGGCACTCTAATCACAGCCGTCGGAGAGATGCGTCCCCGATTCTAGACCCCCCTCCTCCGCTTAAAGGTAGAAAGGCGGGGGGGTCCGGAATCACCTTGCGCGTCGTTGATCCGGGTGCTCTAATCACAGTCGTCCAGATCTGATTTCTATTTAAACACAGACGCATTATCATTCCAAACTTAGACAAGTGGGTTTTTAACCCATTCCTTTGCATTCTAACCCCCTTACAACAAATATCTCTAACATTTGACTCCATGGGGAATAGAGTCGTCCCTGTGATGCTCTAAGAACTCATTTTGCAGCTTCAGTGCCTTGCTGTTGGGCTATGGAGTCAAGCTCAAACCCCCTGCTGAGAAATATATGCTGAAAAGTAAAAGAAACAAAATAAATATACATGCTCAAAGAGCTTATTTATATAAAATCCTAAACTAATAAGATATTTTACATGGGCTAGCTGAAAGAAAACCTCCACCATAGCCATTCAAGCAGCTTCCTAGATAGAAGCTCCTTCCTTCTGTCGATGATCACCAGCAGATGGTGTAACCATGACAGCAGAATGGCTACACTCATCAACTCCTCCTTACAGGCTGGAGTTGAGATGAAATAGGGTGGCTCCAAAGTATAAGGGAAATGCCACTCCATGTATTCACCGACAGGGTCATAGAATGAGTGGCGAATTTTGGAAAATTGGTGACAGGCAGTCTCCTCTGCTACAAAGTTGTTCACATGTGGTTGAATATATTTGATAAGCACAGGTGAGTGTACGACTGACGTAGGCTCGCTGATCTCAGGTGGTGGATGCTCACTGACTGGCTCTAAACGAAGGGCAGACTACCCCTCTGGTTCTTTTTCCTGTTCTTGTTGGCTCTCCTCCAGGTCTGATTCATATTCATCATAAATAGGGACCATGGGGTGATTCTGCTTGCTGACTGGCTCTTCAGTATGTTTATAGTGATCGAATGTAGGATAAGCTTGCAGCTCATCATCACTATAATATTCATCAAAAAGGGGCTGACCCTAATCTTTATGATCCTCCTCCAGAATGGTGATCACGTCAAAAATATTTGTTTTAGGGACAGTGGGACCCGCTGCTTCTGGTTACTCATACATAATCTTCTTCCCAAGTAAAAATATATCGTGTGAAACTCCTTGGAGAAAAAGAGAGGAGACCTCTTCCACAATAATCTCTTCTTTACAAACGGGAAGGTCTCCGTCCTTAGAAACAGGGTTGCTAGGAATATCTGCTTCAACCCAACATTTAGGTGAGCCATCTACCATGGACCACATATTCTCTACAAACTCATAATCTCCACAAGAGGCATGTTGATCTTCATGAACATCTAAAAGAACAGATGCATCCGATATGATGTCAGATGCTTCCATTCTCGAGCTAACACCACTCATATCATTCAACACCTCAAATTTTTCACAGCAAATTCTTTCCTCCATAGTAAGGGCTTCATCGCAGACATGGTCTTCAGGGCCAACAGAGGCTTCATGAAGCGAAGAAAACTCTTCACAACAGTTTTCAAACAAGCGAACAGCTGGATAGTAGTCTTTACAAAATGAATTGAAAGCTGTATGAAAACCTGCTAAAGAGAGGATGCTTGCAGCGGGAAGAGACCGACACCATTCAAGAGAAGCTCCCTTCAATTAATACCTGAAGAGCTTAATCTGGACATCCTCGTGCATGATATTGTGTCAATGGATAGCCTCATGGAAGTCCAGTAAATGCTCTGCTGGTTCTTCCCAATCTGCTGCATGAAATTCCAGGAGGAAATCTTCCCATTGGTCTCTATCAGGAAGTGCATTAGGAAAACCAACTATCTGAGAAAAGTCACAGAAAGCAAACCTTTGAGCCAGAATTTTCTCCATATCGAACCAGTGGAGTTTCCAATCGATCCTCGAATCATGGATTCACTAGGTGAAAGATGCGCAGCTTCAAGTGTGTCTGGTCCTTGTTCACCATCAAAGGCCAGATCTTAACATTGTCGTTACCCCGGGAAGATTCTCAGGCTGAGAAAGCAGATGCTGAAACCTTCTCGAGAAATCTCCTTAGCGTCATCTTTCAGGTGTGCTAATAGTAGTCACAGTTGAAACAACGATGTGGAAATAATGGAGTCGCCAAAGTGGAGTCGCCAAGTGCACAGTAGAAATCTTTAAGGGCTCTGATGTCTGATGCACCTTCAGAATCAGAGGCTCAATGTCGTTCTACCCAGGGAAAATCTTCAACTTAGTCCCTGGCAATGGCGCCAGAAATGTTAGCATCGGAAGTCACTCCTAGATCTCTAGCAGGAGCAGAGCCCGACGCCCATCAGTTTTATGTCACGGTGGTTTCAATGGGTGATCAAATGGACAGAGACTCGGGGAGATGTCACTCTAACGCAGAGACTGAGTCCGGCATGTAAGAAAAAAAGGAGGTCTTGACCTAACTTCAATCAGTGGGTTGATTAAAGGGTGAACAGGTGGAAGACTTGATAAGAAGAGTGAACAAATTACTTTGGGCAACAGGCTTTCAACAATTTGTAGAAGAAAAACCCCGAATGCGAGATCCTCTGGTTCAGGGCTTCGAGATACTGAAAAAGGGACTTGACTGGATTCTCCAATTCCAAGTCGTTCAGCGTTAGGAAAATCACAAGGACTGATCAGAGACAATGCGACTGTCACAGTGATCAAATTCTACATCATCCTATAACAACCACAACTCGACTGGATTCTCCAATTCCAAGCTACTCTAACACAGTTTGAACAAAGACATGAAAGAAACTAATATCCATAAGGCAAGAAGTCTCAAGAGTGCATACATAACCAGAGACAACAGTGCTTCATTAAATATTTACAACCGGGAGCCTTGCTCTACCATCGATCCTTTACAAAATGGAAAAAATGCCTACATATAGCAAAAACAAAACAACAGCAGCGGAAACGAGAAGATGCATTAAAAACTTTGCGTATGCATGTCTTATGACAGTCTGCACATGCAGACTCTGGATGATCTTGCAATTATGACAGACACAATGGGACTCCTGACTGTCCTCCAGTGGTTTGACAAATGCAATCTCCGTCAGGAAGGACTATCATTCTGCTTGTACGCTTGGTCCTTTCCTGGCCTTCTATTTATGGAAGAAGACGACGTTCAACCACCTTCACGGCAATAATAACTGCTTCCTTGGGATTGGGAACGGCCTCGGTCAACTCTTCCCTCTGCGACGTGGAAGTCCCCTCATGCTGCCACCTGGAATAGTTGGATAGTCTGATGGATAAGGCGTGGAGGAACTGGCACGCTTGACGTGGAAGGAGAAAGGGAGGTGATGGCGTCAACACTGTGAGGGTGAGATGAGAGGTGATGAGGTGGTATAAGATAAGAGGGTCTAAGGATGGGTGTGGTAGCGAAAGGCCATCATGGAAGGGAGCAGGACACATGGCAGGGGACGAGGAGGCTCAGAATTTGAGTGGATGGTGAGATGGGGGGAGGGACCACATGGACCAGAAGAGGGAATATGGACAGATGTCGGAGGATGAGGAAGGGCTAAAGGGAGCGGGACACATGGCACGGCCAGGAGGAGAACAGATGTCAAGGGGAAGGAAGGCTCCGGAATACAATGTGTGCCGCTGATCCACGCGCTCTAATCACAGACATCGAAGAGATGCATCTCTGATCGGACCCCCCCCCCCCTCCGCTTAAAGGTAGAAAGGCGGGGGGTGTCGGGAATCACCTTGCGCGTCGTTGATCGGGGCGCCCTAATGCCAGCACCCCAGATCTGCTTGCTATTTAAACACAGACGCATTAACATTCCAAACTTAGGACAAGTGGGTTTTTAACCCATTCCTTTGCATTCTAACCCCCTTACAAGAAATATCGCTAACAGGTTACATTTCCTGATTTGCTTTCACTTAGAGACAGAAACTTACTTTTGTCTCCCTTCATATGTTTGGAGCATCCACTGTCAATATACCAAGGGTTCTTTTGTCTTTTAGCTGACAACACTAATCCACACTTGTCATTTTCTTTCTTCTTCCAAACCTTGACATTTTCAGCAGAGGGATTCAAAGTGACGGTCTCCAACTTTATGTCCATAATTATGGCAGGTGTAACATTTTGGTTCATTGAATAAAGGATCATAATGATTGTTATGCTTAACCTATGTCCTTTTCCCAGCCATCACATGATTTGCAGTCTATGTTTGTTTGTTACTTGGTTGTCTCTCTATTTGTTGTGGCAGATATCTATTCCTTGAGTGTCTTGATTGCTCATATCTAAATCTTAAAGAACAGTTTACAACTTTGTGACCAAAGTTAAAATAGAAAAAATAATATCCATAGAAAAATCCTTTGTACCTGGAAAATGGTTTTCTTCTTTGAGCAGGTCGATTTCTTCCATGCTGGTGATTTATTTGAGCAGAGGGTGTATTATTTATTTGTTCTACAATTTCAGTTATGGTATTTTTTCTTTCACTCATCCTTGGTGGTTGATTATCTTCCTTTGTTTCTCCATATTTGTTATTGTCAATGAATGTAGATTTGAAAAACTTTATGGATTCTTTGTTGCTTGGCTGACCACTACTTTATCCTTCTTCATAACCCAAACCAGTTTTCAAATTTGGATTCCTTTGTTGATTCAGAATGGTGGTTAATCCTTATGAGGCTTTAATGCTTGGAATATTATGGAGATACAATGCTTTAAACTTTTCCATCTCTTTTCTGGTTTTTACTACCTCTTCTTCCATGGCTTCAAATATTTCTTTCTTCTCTGATAATTGTTGTTTCATAATGTCCTCTTTTTTCTTTGCCTCTTCTAATTCTATTTTTAGCAGGGCAAAGTCTTCATTAGATTTTTTTCTATCTTTCTCGAACTGTATCAGCAACTGTTTTTGTTTTTTCTTCTTGAATCTAAGTTTGTCAATTTCTTTTAGGGCACTGATCAGTTCTCCTTCCAATTTAACCACAACTTCTTCATCATTAACATCAGTTCCTGTGATTTTATTATCACAATCCTCTTTGGCCATAAGAATAAATTCATTAACCTTATCTTTACAATCATAATCACTATCTGTGTCTCCTGAACAGTCATTATTGTTTACACATAAACTTTTATTTTTACCAAATCTCTTGGATTTATACTTCTCTTCACCTTCAGCCTTCTATTCCTTCTTCTTGTGTGTACATTTAGATGCAAAGTGACCTATCTTTCCACATACATCTGCACCTAAAGCCATTATGTAGGTTCTCATCCTAACTTTCCAGAAGGCAAAGTTTGTTCCATTGAATAGGGGAACCTTATTGGTTGAATTTCCTTCATGGCTAGTCATGTTTAAGCTCTAAGATCTACCCTTAGATAAAAGGAACTGGCTCCGATACCAATTGTTAGACAACTGAGAGGGGGGGGTTAATTAGTTGTTAATGTGCTTGAACAATTATAACCATTTTAAACTCATTACAGAACACTCAATGATGATCACAATAATGTAGGGAAGTAAGCAATAAAGTATTCAACATCAATCACACACACGAAGCACACAAGGAAAGATATTCATGAGGAAACGCATAAAGGGAAAAACCTCTTTTTCTTGATATAAAAGTACTCTTTATTTTCTGTACATTATCATTCTTATGGGGACCAACTCATTGTGAGGCTACCACCTTTGTTTTACAAGCTGCAACTTGTTGAGATCACCAACTCTCTGGTTTCTTTAGCACCCACTAGAAGGATGCACCAACTCCCCAGTTTCTCTAGCACCCACTAGAAGGAAGCACCAACTCCTTAAGTGTTCCAGCACCAACTGCATGGAAGCACCAACTTCAAATCATGTAGGCACCAACCTGCATAATAGAGAACAATGGTTCTCCCTTGCACCACCCTATCGCCCTGGTTTTTCTGGCTACAACAAGATGGAAGCTACAACTTCATGTGTTCAAGCACCCAGTTGAACCTCCTAGGAAAACAATCCTCCCTAGAACCTCCCTACCACCCTAAAATATAAATCTTTGCTTACTGGACTCTATTACAGTGATACAATATTTATCAATGGCTTACCAATCTCATCATTGTTCTGCTAAACTTCTCTACTCTGCCTCCATCAGTGTTCTCTTCCACGCATAACAGCCTCTTTATTCAGTTTTTTTTCTGCAATTCATACTCTATAGCATCAGTTCATTCTATGCACTCCATCTCTTATATACTCGTCTAGTCCTCTACACCGCCTCCTTCTTCCCACATCCAGTAACTATAAAAGAACACTACCTCTCTTCTCTATTCTGAATGACATTCACACATCGATTCCTCTGCCTGATCATCATTAGAACTCTTCTTCTTCTCTGGCGTTTATGTTGTAATTGTTCGTCATCAGTGCTCATTGTCCAAAGATTCTTTTTTTTCTCTTGCAGTGTGACCCTTCGTCTTCTTTGTTCTGTATTTTTATCACACCAAGAACTCCACCACATCATCCACGCAACTCTTCACCTTCTCTGGAAGTTATCCATAGTCTATTCTGGTAGTTACAGAGGGAACCTCTGCGCGCTCATTCCTTTGGCGCCTTTTCCCTTCCTAAGAAAAACTACATAGTGGGTGCTAGCTTTTCTAGCTAAGCCCCTTCCTTTCACGTGACCACAGTGGTGACTAGATGCCTATAAAAAAGGTGCTTCATGACTTCGCGCATCGTATATTCAGCTGGGAGTTGCCTCAATTTTCCCAACTCGTGAAACTCTAAAGTGGAGCCTAGAAATGCTATCTCCTTCCTTTATTCTATCTCCACATGACCGCTGGCTGTGTTCGCTCGCTAATCAAAAGGGAGCTTCACGATCTATGTGATCTTCGATGTGAAGCCTAGAGACGTGCTAGCTCCTCCCTTAATCCTTCGACGATGTGACCTCCAGCTTTGACCCAAGGCTTAACCTCCTGGGTGCTTCGTGACTTCATGTATCACGATTTCCTACTGTGAGTTGCCTCGAAACTCCCAACTCGTGATTTGTGAAGTGGATCTTAGCAACATGCTAGCTCCTCTCTTAACCTTCACCGATGTGACCATGGCTATGACCACCAGCCAAGCATTTGAGTGCTTCACATTTTGTGAGCTCGCGAAATTCGCCGTGCCTGATCAACAGCCCACAACATTCCTCAATTGGCAGTCCAGATCTCTTCTTCGCACTTCACAATTTCAAAACTCACGATGTCGGAGCTTAGATCACCTCCCTTCTTTCGAGTCCTAAACTCGTGCTTTGCGAGACCAACGATCTAGATCTCTCTGTGATCCAACAACTGAGATCAATTCTCTGTACTTGGAGATTTCGCGACTCGCGATGTCGTATCTTAGAGCACCTCCCTTCTTCTGAGTCCCGAAATTGCGACTTCAATCACCTCAGATCAACGGTCTGAGATTTCCGTGACTCAATAGTCGAGATCACTTCTTCGTACTTCGAGACTTCACGAGTTCCTATCTAGTGCATTCATTTCTTCCTCTGGATTTCACGATTTGTGAATCAGTGAAGTGTTGATCTCTTGCCACATGTCCTCTAGATCCAAAGGCTCAGATCTCATCGCAACTTTGCATTTAGATCTGACGGCCATTGTCGCTCCTCCTCCTGAGCAAACGCTTCCTCCTAACTTGGAATAATTTCTAAGTGTCAAAGGCTCTGTGAGTCCAGATGACTTTGGGTCTCGTCTGTGTTTCTAAGAACGTTATCTCTCCTGATCTTTGGCAATGGAATTAACCTCATCCCTGGTGCACACTTGTGCTCTGCATGCAATTCTGCACTATTCCTCTCGAGATTTGATTCCTTCTGCAAACTCATGGATTCTAAGGAATCCTGCACATGCTCCTTGCGGCCTTCATGATAACATCTGGCTATCTGAAAAATCCAACTCTGTGCCCTGTGTTCGTCCTCCTGAGCTTGATTTAACACTCTACCTGTAATCATGCCATCGTTGATGTTTTTCTTGCCATCAATGACAAGCCAACTCTTCCTGTAAACATGCCAATAAAGAGGTTTTAATGCCAGCGAAGAAAATGCAACCAAACAAGGCTCTAATGAAAAAATGCAATTTTTTTATAAAAGTAAGTCTGATTTTTTTGAAGGCCATTTTTGTAATAGTAAATTTGAGACTGCATACTTATTTCCATACCTTTGCTTCCAGTTTTTCTTTGTCTTAGATCAGTACATGTTTTTCTTCAAAATGCTCGTTTGCTTATGCTTCCAAAGAATTTTTTGAAAATGTCATTTATAAAACATGCTCAGTTTCTTCTCTTGTTCACCTCTGGAGACCATTTCTTGTGCTCCACTTTCAGCAACATGCCATAGCTATAGCTATAGAGATCTTAGCTCTTGTCTTCTTCTTTCAACAACATGCCATAGCAATAGTGATCTTAGCTCATGGGAGTTTGTTGTTCGTAATATGAATGTTGTTGGTTCCTTCGACCTGTTCTTTCTTGGCAATGATACGAGTGTTGTTGGTTGATGCAGGAGCATCGCCAGCACATCAAGCGAGCCAGCGTGGAGCGGAAGACAGCTGGACAAGCCAACACAAATTTTGAAAACAATTTGGGATTGTTGCGCAAATCTTAAATGAGTCATTTAAGAGATGGTGCACTTGTATATTGTAATGGACCTTGAGCCTTTAATCTCTCGTCCTTAGGTAGATAGTCGGCATTTAATTTAATTAATGCTGGTAGATAGGAATTTAATTGTAAATTTAATAGCTTTAGAGTCCAAGAGGGAAAAACGGATATAGACACCCTCATTGTATCATCGTATTATTATTGGAACAGGAGCAAGAAGAGAAAAGCAAGCAGAGAGCTATGTAAAGAACACCCATGTACAGATATTGAATTAATAGAAGAAAGCCTTGATTCTATTCCATGGATATGTGTCTATTCTCTGTGTATTGATGTTATGCTTATGAATGGTTTCTTCCTGTCATACATTTTCTTTTATATGCTGTGTATGTGATTTCATGGTGGAAATGAAGTTTGAGAGGGTGAGTGAATGAGTTTCAATTGTTTCTCTAATTGAACCAGAGGATTCCTGCAAGGAGTGCAGTTGAATTTGTCCGCAAGGAGTGCATCGACAGAAGGGTTCAGTTAGAGAAAACTCTTGTTCTCATTTATTCGAAGGTGCAGATAGGCACAGTGCCGTGAAAGGAGTGCACAGGCCAGGCTAAGTCTCAGAGTTGCGATTCTGAGTAAAGTATCGAAGGACTGCTGTTGCAGGAGTGCGCAGAGTCGAATGACTTCAACACTTAGATGTTGTTGAATATTTGCCGCAAGGATTGTGTGCAAGAAGTTCTCTAAAGGACTTGAGAAGTCAAGAACAAGCTCAGGAGGGGTAGAGACGTTGATCCAATTCAGCCAGGGTCGTTGGCTTATTCGCAAGGTCACCTATCGGGATCTCATGAGAAAAGTGTCCAAGACTTGGTAATGGGAATCGTGATATTGTGATACATGATATCCCGATGGTCACGTATATAGTGTGGGCCACAGGAGTTGGTGACGTGGATAGGTGACGCGAGTTATCGGAGTTTCGCAGTGGAAGTTCCGAGCATTGGACATCAAGATTCGTGATCCCGCGAAGTTCGAAGCCCCGATAGAAGTGAAGTGGCGAGGAGTGAAGAGACAGTTCACACGTGCATCGGTGTTTCGTTGCATCGTGTATCAGGAGTTTGCAAGTAAAAACTCCAATTTGTTGGGTCGAGAATTGTGATATCGCGAGACGTGATATCCCGACAACCAAAGAGTAGCTTGTGGGACCGTAGAAGTGAGTGTCGGACAGGTGGCATAGATCGAGAGATCTCGCGAACTCGGAAGTTTGCAGGGTGAGAGCCTGAATATTGGGTACTCCAAGTCACAAAGACGCGAGGTTGCGAGTAGCGAAAGCACGATAGAATTGTGTCGGAGTTTCGTCATATCGTGAGTCGGGAGCCGGTAAAGTAAAGGGCTTGGTATCGCGAGTAGCGAAGTTGCAATAGAGTCGAAGTCCCGATAGAGGACAGGGGGGGGAAGTCAGCGATTTGACTGGCCATTGGTTCTCGGGGATTCAAGAGCCCAGTGATCGATAGCGAACTTGCGAAGCCGCGAGTTCTGATCCTCCAAAAACTAAGAAGGGAGGATCGCGCCGAAGAGAATTGTGGGTGCAGATTTCCCAATAGGGAAATAGAAGAACTTTGGGGTTCTTCGGGCCGAGAGAAAGGAGATCCTGAGGAAGCGGACGTACCAGTGAGGGTGCATTCTGCATCAAGTGGTATCAGAGCGAGGTTGACTCTTTGTTTTCTGTAGCAGAGAAAGAGGAAATTCACCATGCCGCCCAGAAGAGAAAGACAATAACCCGACCCAGAGGACAGGGAGGTGCGAAGAAGAGGCAGGCTGGCAGGAAATCTAGAAATGGAGAGACAGATGAGAGATCTCCGAGCGAGACTCGAAGAGATGGAGACAGCTCAAAGACGCATAGCTAGTGCAGGGAATCTGAGTGATTCCGAGAGAGAAATAGAGGCTGAACGAGAGGAGGAATTTGCAGCAGAAGATGCATCAACTGAGCGGTTGATAAAAGCTATTGCCAGAATGGGTGCGAAGACAAAGATGGACCTTCCAGTCTACGAGGGAAACCTAGATGCAAAAGAACTACTGGATTGGATTATAGCTCTTGACACCTACTTCGATTACGAAGATATCGAAGAGGATAAGAAGGTTAGACATGCTATCACACGCTTGAAAGGACATGCAGCATTATGGTGGGATGAGCTACAAGATGATAGACGCTGCAAAGGAAAGCAGAAGATCAAGAGTTGGGATCGAATGGTTGCGAAGATGAAAGCAAAATTCATCCCAACGGACTATCAAATTACTCTGTTCAGGAGGATGCAGAACCTGAGACAGAAGCTGATGACAGTGAAAGAATACACTGAGGAATTCTATCGACTAAACATCAGAGCAGGTCATCGGGAGAGCGATGATGAGAAGGTTGCTAGATATCTGAATGGTCTGAGATACGACATTCAGGATGAATTAAGCATGGTTACCATCAGGACGGTGGAGGATGCTTATCAGATGGATTTGAAAGTGGAAGAAAAGTTGGGCCGTAAGCAAAGTCAGTGAGGGTGAGGCAGGAGTCATCCCAGAGGAAAGTCAGTTTCCCAAGACAAGTACCAGAAGCCCAAGGAGGAATGGAAGAAACCTCAGGGTAAGGTTGAGAGAGGAGGAACCTCACAGCGAGGGACATACATTGAACAAAGAGGGAAGCATACAAAGCAAAGAGGAGATTATGCTGACACAAACACTTTTCCTTGTACCAAAGGTAGAGGAAGAGGAAGAGGTGGAGTAATCACATGCTTCACATGTGGAAAGCATGGGCACAGGTCATTCGAGTGTCCAGAGAAAAAGAAATACGGTGGAGAAGCTCACATCACTGAAGCACAGAAGCGGGATGATGAGGCCAAAGGCGCAGAAGGTGGAAGGTCATTGATGATGCGAAAAGTTCTCTTAACGCCCAGAAAGGAGGTGGAGGACTCATCTCAAAGGACCAGACTGTTTAGGATAGCTTGCAAAACCAAGGACTAGGTATGCAAGGTTATTGTTGACAGTGGTAGCACTGACAATCTCGTTTCAACCGATATGGTGGAAAAGCTAGAGCTGGAGACAATTGATCACCTGAGTCCATACAAAGTTTCATGGCTACAGAAGGGACATCAGGTGAGTGTCACTAAACAGTGTTTAGTTGAATTCAAGATAGGAGGGTATAATGATAAAGTACTATGTGATGTCATTCCTATGGATGTTTGTCATTTATTGCTGGGTAGACCATGGCAATATGATAGAAATGTGGTTCATGAAGGGAGGATGAACACATATACCCTGGAGAAGGATGGGAGGACACATAGGTTGCTTCCGATAAAGGATAAGGAGGTGAGGCCTGAAGTAAGTAACACAATACTTCTCATGAGTGGGAAGGAGCTTCTTACGGAGATGGAGAAGAAAGAAGATCTACAATTCTTTGTGGTCAGAAAGCCGAGGATTGTTCTGACTAGCACAAGAGTGGATGACTTACCAGATGAGATTCAGGAACTGCTGGAAGAGTTCGCTGACATCATAGTGGATGAATTACCTCATTCGTTAGCACCGATGAGGAGTGTGAGTCATCACATAGACCTCATACCAGGAGCTAGTTTTTTGAACAAAGTTGTGTACAGGTTGATGCCGCAAGAGAATGAAGAGGTCAAGAGGTAGGTCCAAGAGCTATTGGACAAAGGATTAGTGAGAGAAATCTTGAGTCCATGTGTTGTTCCAACAGTACTCAGTCCAAAGAAGGATGGAGTCTGGAGAATGTGTACCGACTCAAGATCCATAAATAAGATAACCATCAGGTACAGATTTCCACTGCCGAGAATTGATGATCTGATGGATTGCTTGAGTGGGGCAAATTACTTTTCAAAGATTGATCTGAAGAGAGGATATCATCATATCCGCATGAGAGAGGGTGATGAATGGAAGACAGCCTTCAAAACCAACGAAGGACTGTATGAATGGCTAGTCATGTTGTTTGGCTTGACGAATGTGCCAAGTACATTCATGAGGTTGATGAATGAAGTCCCGAGGGAATTCATCGGGAAGTTTGTCGTCGTATATCTGGATGATATACTGATCTTCAGTAAGAGGAAGGCTGAACATCTGAAGTATTTAGCCATTGTAATAAAGAAGCTACAGCAGGAGAAGTTGTTGATAAATATGAAGAAGTCCTCATTTATGAAGACAAAGCTCATTTACTTGGGTTTTGTTATTTCGGAAAATGAATTGAGGATGGATCTGGATAAGGTAGAAGTGATCAAGAATTGGCCATCACCGAGAAATATTTTTGAGGTGAGAAGTTTTCATGGGTTGGATAGTTTCTACCGGAAGTTCATCAGGAATTTCAGTGGGATTAGTGCAGCGATGATGGATACAGTGAAGAAGCGACATAAGTCTTTTCACTGGACAACAGAGGCTGAGAAGAGCTTCAATCTGTTGAAGCAGAAGATCATGGAACAATCAGTTTTGGTGTTGCCGGATTTCCAAAAGACATTTTAGGTGAAATGTGATGCAAGCGGTTATGCTATAGGAGTGGTCTTGAGTCAGGAAGACAGACCAGTTGCATATTTCAGCGAGAAGCTCGATGAGGAGAAACTGAAATACTCCACATATGATAAGGAATTTTATGCTATCATACAAGCGTTGAATAAGTGGAGGCATTACTTGATCCCGAAATAATTTGTATTGTATAGTGATAATCACGCATTGCAGTTTGTGACTCAACAGGAGAAGTTGAATCAGAAACATGCAAAATGGGTAGAGTATATGCAGAACTTCACATTTGTGATTAAGCATATTTCGGGTACTTCTAACAAAGTGGTTGATGCTTTGAGTAGGAAGTGTTTATTGCTGCAGGAATTCCGAGTCAAAACATTGGGTTTTGAAAATCTCAGGGACATGTATGCAGGTGATGCAGATTTTGGAGAAGCATATGAAGCAGCTGAGAATCTAGTTCTCAGAGATCGAAGCCCTTGGATAGATTATATGATCCAGGAGGGATTGTTGTTCAGAGGAAATCAATTGTGCATTCCAAATTGCTCCATGAGGGAGAACCTATTGAAGGAGAAGCACAGTGGTGGATTGGCAGGACACTTTGGCCATGACAAAACGTTCGCTAAGTTGAACGAGTCATACTTTTTGCCAGGGATGTGAGCAGATGTCAAGAGATTTGTTGACAGGTGCAGAATTTGTCAGCATTCGAAGGGAAGGAAGCAAAATGCAGGATTTATCAGCCATTGCCCATACCAGAGAGACCATGGGAGGAAATAAGCATGGATTTTGTATTGGGTTTGCCGAGGACACAAAGAGGTGTTGATTCCATATTTTTGGTGGTGGATAGGTTTTCTAAGATGGCACATTTTATCCCATGCCAGAAGACCAGCGATGCGACTCATATCGCAAACCTATTTTTCAAAGAGGTTAGTCGACTCCATGGATTGCCGAAAAGTATAGTTTTGGATAGAGATACAAAATTCATAGGGAATTTTTGGAGGACCTTATGGAAGAATCTAGGAACTAACTTGGCATTTAGTTCTGCTTATCATCCGCAGACAGACGGACAAACGGAAGTTGTGAACAGGAGTCTGGGAGACTTGCTGAGGAGCTTGGTGATAGAGCACCATAGCAGCTGGGACAACATATTGCCACAGGCAGAGTTCACATACAATGATTTAGTGAATCGGAGCACAGGGAAAAGTCCATTTCAGGTTGTATATGGGATGCAGCCGAGAGGAGTTTCTAAATTGAGGGATTCAGAACAGACTGCTACTAGCAGTTCTAGCGCTGAAGAATTCACTGAGGCGATGAAGGAACTTTACAGTAGGGTGAAGGAGCGATTGTTGAAGTCAAACCAGGAGTATAAGCGCAGAGCAGATCAGCATCGGAGACAACTTCAGTTCGAAGTTGGTGATCTGGTTCTGGCACATTTGAGGAAGGAAAGGTTCCCAAGGGGAACATACAATAAATTGAAAATGAAGAAAATCGGGCCATGCAAGGTCTTGAGAAAGTTCGGAGAGAATGCTTACGAAATTGAGTTGCCGGAGGGCATCGAAATATCTCCGATATTCAATGTTGCAGATTTATACCCATACAGGGCTGGAGAAACAGACACTGGAATCGAGCCACCAGTGATCCAGCGGACGAAGCAGATGCCGATAGCAGAAAATCCACAAATGGAGTGCATACTGGACAAGCGAGTGGATAAGAAGACCAGGAGGAAAGAATACTTTGAGTATCTGGTCAAGTGGAAGAATCATCCAGTGGAAGATGCCAGCTGGGAGAGTGAAGGAGTGATACAAAAGCATGGATAGACCGTGCAGGAGCTCATGGACAGGAGCCCATAAAATTTTCAGGCCAGGGAGTATGATGCAGGAGCATCGCCAGCACATCAAGCGAGCCAGCGTGGAGCGGAAGATAGCTGGACAAGCCAACACAAATTTTGAAAACAATTTGGGATTGTTGCGCAAATCTTAAATGATTCATTTAAGAGATGGCACACTTGTATATTGTAATGGACCTTGAGCCTTTAAGCTCTTGTCCTTAGGTAGATAGTCGGCATTTAATTTAATTAATGTTGGTAGATAGGAATTTAATTGTAAATTTAATAGCTTTAGAGTCCAAGAGGGAAAAATGGATATAGACACCCTCATTGTATCATCATATTATTATTGGAACAGGAGCAAGAAGCGAAAAGAAAGCAGAGAGTTGTGTAAAGAACACCCATGTACAGATATTGAATTAATAGAAGAAAGCCTTGATTCAATTCCATGGATATGTGTCTATTCTCTATGTATTGATGTTATGCTTATGAATGGTTGCTTCCTGTCATACATTTGCTTTTATATGTTGTGTATGTGATTTCATGGTGGAAATGAAGTCTGAGAGGGTGAGTGAATGAGTTTCAATTGTTTCTCTAATTGAACCAGAGGATTCCTGCAAGGAGTGCAGTTGAATTTGTCCGCAAGGAGTGCGTCGACAGAAGGGTTCAGTTAGAGAAAACTCTTGTTCTCATTTATTCAAAGGTGCAAATAGGCACAGTGCCGTGCAAGGAGTGCGCAGGCCAGGCTAAGTCTCAGAGTTGCGATTTTGAGTAAAGTATCGAAGGACTATTGTTGCAGGAGTGCGCAGAGTCAAACGACTTCAACACTTAGATGTTGTTGAAGATTTGCCGCAAGGAGTGTGTGCAAGAAGTTCTCTGAAGGACTTGAGAAGTCGAGAAGAAGCTCAGGAGGGGCAGATCCGTTGATCCAAGTCAGTCAGGGCCATTGGCTTATTCGCAAGGTCGCCTATCAGGATCTCGTGAGAAAAGTGTCCAAGACTTGGTAACAGGAATCGCGATATTGCGATACACGATATCCCAACGGTCACGTACATAGTGTGGGCCACAGGAGTTGGTGACGTGGACAGGTGACGCGAGTTATCAGAGTTTCGCAATGGAATTTCCGAGCATTGGACATCAGGATTCATGATCCCACGAAGTCCGAAGCCCTGATAGAAGTGAAGTGGCGAGGAGTGAAGAGACAGTTCACACTTGCATCAGTGTTTCGTTGCATCGTGTATCGGGAGTTTGCAAGTAAAAACTCCAATTTGTTGGGTCGAGAATTGCGATATCACGAGATGCGATATCCCGACAACAAAAGGGTAGCTTGTGGGACCGTAGAAGTGAGTGTCGGACAGGTGGCATAGATCAAGAGATCTCGCAAACTCGTAAGTTCGTAGGGTGAGAGCCCAAATATTGGGTACTCCAAGTCATGAAGATGTGAGGTTGCGAGTAGCGAAAGCGCGATAGAATCGTGTCGGAGTTTCGGCATATCGCGAGTCGGGAGCTGGTAAAGTAAAGGGCTTGGTATCGCGAGTAGCGAAGTCGTGATAGAGTCGAAGTCCCGATAGAGGACAGGGGGGAAAGTCAGTGATTTGACTGGCCATCGGTTCTTGGGGATTCGAGAGCCCAGTGATCGAAAGCGAACTTGTGAAGCCGCGAGTTCCAATCCTCCGAAAACAAAGAAGGGAGGATCGCGTCGAAGAAAATTGTGGGTGCAGATTTCCCGATAGGGAAATAGAAGAACTTTGGGGTTCTTCGGGCCGAGAGAAAGGAGATCCTGAGGAAGCGGACGTACCAGTGAGGGTGCGTTCTGCATCATTGGTTCATTCCATCTGTTCTTTCTTTGCAACACATTGTTCTGGTTGAAATGGTTATTAAATTAAAACAATCATTTGTTTTACAGAGCAAGGGAAAATAATGGAAAACAAACTAATTTTTATTCATGGCACCACACCACAACAACATCATCCTTTGTAGCCAGCAGTAGTTTATATT
This sequence comes from Picea glauca, assembly GCA_000966675.3. Classification (NCBI taxonomy): domain Eukaryota; kingdom Viridiplantae; phylum Streptophyta; class Pinopsida; order Pinales; family Pinaceae; genus Picea; species Picea glauca. The sequence goes on along the minus strand of JZKD02S0356670.1, from coordinate 119,874 downwards.
TAGTATGGTTCTTCATTTTTGCAGAGCAATGAATACTAACTTAAATGTCATTAAATGAAATAGAATTTTGTCAATTGTTTATGTTTTATATTGATGTATTTAGAAAATTAATTTTTGAATTTGACAAATAGCTAAAATAGTGTATTGATTGGAGCATTAAATTATCGGATGAAGTAGAATTTTCCAAGAATTGTTATTCTTGATCACCAAGCCTTGTCTACAAACTGTCATTATTGACTTAAGTGATTGGAGATTAAAATATGCTTTAAAAATATGTGAAAATCAAGGCAAAATTCCAAAAATCGATACATTTATGTCACTATCCTAATTGCATTTAAAGTGCATTGATTTTTCAAGATTTTTCTATCTTATAGAGATACTTTTTAGATTTTTTTTAAAATAAATTGTTTTAATACTATTTTTTTTCTTTAATTGTCACCTCCAAGGAGGGGAAATTAGTCATTTCATTCTTCTGGACCAATCATAAAACAAAATTTTAAATATTTAAAAATCAAAAACTAATATATTTTATTTATAATATTCACATTAAAAAACATTTAAAAACATTATGAAATTTTTTATAAATTTATAAAATTCAACATAGTTTTGACTTGCAACCAACTGCTATATTCCCTGCTTTGGCAAGGAATAATTTTAACATATGCACTATAATCCCCAGTTTAATTTATGCTTATGTAGATATAACATGTGGCTATGGCCAAGCAATGTAATATGTGAATTGCATTTCCTTGTTTTATTAATAAAAATGTGATGTTAGTTGCTAAGGGGACATGGACAAGAGATGGGGAATAAATTGATCCAAAAGAGAGGGGAGTGTCTAGGATAATGTCCAAGGGGGGAAATACCCATGTATATTTATTTAACCCATTTTCCTAAATTTTTCATTTATATATGAACCTTCCCATTTCTGATTGAGTGTTCCCTAAGCCAATCATTGAATACATGTAAGAGGGTGGGTGTGAGTAGTCACATTCCAAAGTTATTGGGCACATGGGGGTTGAGTACAATTAGCTTGGAGAAGAGTGTGATTCAAGAAAGGAAATCCAAAGAGAGGAAATTTGTATGGGTGTGAACAACGATTTTTAGTTATTCAAGTTTGTGCATGAGAGTCAAGGAGAGAGCAAGAAACATAGATTGAAGTTGATGCAGCCATGGAGGGCGAGTTATAGAGAATGTTGGAGCGTAACTGAAGAGAATTAGTGCTGGAAAACTAAAGAGTCGGGTTGTCAGGACTTAAGAGTGAACTCTTGGATGAGTTGCATTAAAACAACAAAGGTTTGTTGTTGGTTTGCTGATAGTTTTCCTAGCATCAATTTCTCTTGAGTTCCCAATTGAGAGATTCTTAGTTTTCTATGCTAGAGAGACCCTAATAAATGAATGGGACGCCCGAGGGATTGATATCAATGAAGGGGTACATTCCTTGGGCTGGACTGGGCAAGAGGAAGAGAGATGGTGGAAAATCGGTATAGTTGTAGGAGAATATCAGTTGGGTTCAGAGTTTTATGAACTATGAATGGACTGTGAGAGACCACCCTCTTTTGTGGATTTCTAGCCTCAGCTCAAGGGTGACTGATTGTTTATATTTGGAACAGTCAGTCTATGGTTGGTTGAAACTTTTGTCCCAAGCAACTGATTGCACCACTACTGTGAAAACATAAGTGTTTTATCTTGTTGTTGTATTAAATTATGTGTTTAATTGTTGTGCATGAACTCTATGTATTTGGTAGTAGTTTATATGTTGTTGTAATGAGTTGTTTAGACTCATTTCATGTTGATTAATAACATGTTGTATATGCTTCTATTTTTTGGTTATAGACAGTAGCTAAATATGTTGTAGTTCGTAGCTGAAAACTACAGGAAATTGGCTACAAAATAAATGAATTAAATTATTCGGCTGTAAATTTCATTTTTAAGAGTATTATGCATCGTAATGTCACTGATATGGGCTAGGGGACATTACATTATAGTATCAGAGATCCCAGTTCAAACACCAGGATGTATGGGCCAAGATGGTTGCGAATACGTGAAATTCATTGCTGTAGATTTTGTCTGTGACTAATTTGGGGGAAAAACAGAATTTTAGAGAGAACTCCTCCATTCTGTGAGTGAAATTCAAGTTTTAATTCCTTCTTGGAGTGTTATGGGTAGTCTAAATAATCGATAGTCGAGATCATGTTGATCTCATGATTGATGACCGAGATTCACCATGATAAATTTAAAATTTCTAAGGATTCGACCATTTGAAAGGTTGATGGGGCCGATGACCAGGATTAAATCGGGGGTCATGAAAGGGAGCCAAGACTTTTTCTTGTCCAAGTGAGCTCAGTTTCGAGTCCACGGACTTAACCAAATCTCAAATAAGATTTAAGAGTGTAGCCCCCTGGGGCTTGTCAAAGTTGTGTATGACCAGGGTCCTAGAACCTTGTGCTGCGCTAAAAAAGGAGCTAAGCCTTCTAAGCTTCGGGACTCTGGAGGTCTAGAGCTCTGGGATGTTATAACTTTGCAACATCCAAATCTTGTTGAAGGCAAGTGGTCGAAATGGTTACCAGAGAGTTTGAACGGCAACCGACGGTTTCATATTAGTTATCGTGGGATCTGCCCTATCATTAAACCCAAACCAATGTTTTGGACACGAAGTAACACAATCCATAGATCTAAGGATCTTCGGGATCCTTCCTAATCGTTGGGTACATGTTACGGTCAAATTCAACGTTGATTCACTACGGGAGTAAAAAGGTATTAAATGGTCAGAACTCTCGAATGTCGAAGTCATGAAGTAACATGAGTCGTAGATCTAAGGATCTTCAGGCTCCTTCCTGGCCGTCAAATGTGAGTTACGCTCATTCAGCATTGACTCACTCTGGGTGCGAAAGAGTTTGGAACGACTGGAATCCTCGAACGTCAAAATGATGCAAGCTGTTGATCTAGGGATCCTTCAAGATCTCTTTCAACCGCTAGATCAAGAATAGTGGAAGGATAGAGTAAGTGGTACTATTAATTGTTTGATCGAGGGGAGGTATTCGAAAGCAATGTGGACCGTAGATCCAGGATCCGCTAGGATCTTTTCTCGATCGTTCTATCAACTAGTGGGAGGACAGCATAAGTATTTAGGAAAATTCTTCCTCTGGGAGATTCCAAGATACAGGAAGGTGCATTAAACATCGAAGTGTCGAAGTGATGAAGGCCGAAGTACACATCAAATAATTCTAGAACTTCGAAACTTAGGGACTATGAGACCCCGGGATATTCGAGGATATAGGATGGTGTGTTAAGCGTCGAAGTTTCGAAGTGATGAAATTTTGATGTGTGGTGTCCAACCTCGGTTGGATAGGGCACGTACACCATGATTATGTGGCGTGCCTGGATGGTTCCACGTAGAATCGTGGGATTTGTCATGAATTGTGTGTGGGACCCCACTTTCCAATTCCAAACCTTGTGTTAAGTGTGGAAAAACCTCAACCATCAAATCCAAGGGTCGATAGAATTTCTACCATAGATTCTAGAGTGGAAGGAGTCCTTAGGACTTCAGAACTTCGAGGAGGTCTGTATACCTATACAAGAATATCGAAGGGGTCGAAGGCCTAGTACTTGCGAAGAGTGAGAGATATTCCCTGCAATCAGCAACCACGTCATCGTCAGGGGATGACGATCTAGGTTACAATCGTGCCATGTCAGATGGCATGAGAGAGGCGAAGCTACATGGATTCTATCTGGAAAAGGGGATGGCCATTGGCCAAAGAAGCCTCGAAAAACTTAGGAAGGCTATAAATTTCAAACCAGAGCTTGATTTTGGCAAGGTTTCAGTGGTTGGGAAGTTGTTTCGGGGAGGAATGCATCAAGAAAACCGGAAAAAAAAATGAATTGGTGCAATGTATCCTTCAGAAATTGATGAAGAAATAACATGTATTCCAATTAATGAAATGTTTTATAATACACATGTTCTAACAATAATTATTACATGCACTTTTCTTGCAGACTTAGAGGTACATAAATAAATTTTAGTTCTTATATGAGGACTGGAGTCATGGAATATGCTCAAGGATATTATAGCCATGAAGAAGAGATCATAGGTATGCATGTCAGCATGGGGAATGCTGAGACAGAGTCAAATGGAAGAAAAGATAGGCAAGATCATGTCACTGTGAGAAGTTTGCATAGGGAAGTGAAAATCTACAGGGTTGATAATGAAAGGATTATGAAGGCTCAAGAAGAGATACTTCGTGACTTAAATATGTTGCATAAGCAAGTTAACAAAGATTTTGGCACAAAGCAAGAAGCTAGGGCTAGACAAGTATCATCATCGAGATCCCATAGAAAAAGGGAGGATCATGGAAATGATAGGAATTCAAGAAGCATGAGAAAGTGCCATCATTCTCCAAGGCAATCCACTAAAAAAACTCATGCAATCTCAGGGTCAAGAAGCAACCCAAGTGTGTCTCTTGTTCGAAAGCAAAGAAGAAAGGCTGAGATAGAGATCTTGCAAGGTGAACTCAAGAAAATCAATTTCAATGGTGAGCACGGGAAAGGAGAAGAGACAAAGGCCTGACTGTTGGAAATGAAGAAATATTTCCAGTTGCATGATTACCCATCCTGGTTAGAAGCTATAATTGTCACCTACCACCTGCAAGGAATGGAAAGCATGTGGCGGGATCAACTTAAGCAAGCCAAGAACCTTGATGAGAAGAGGATCTCATGGAGGCAGCTCAAAGGATATTTCCAAGAGAAATATTTTTCCGAGCATTACTATGAGAGAAAGATGAAATATTTCTTTGAACTCAAGTTGGGAACCATGACAATGGAGTAATATCAGAAGTGATTCTTTGAATTGTTGAATTATGTTAACTTCATCAAGGATGAGAAGGTTAAATCCAAAGGTTTCTAAGTGAGTTACCCTCATATAGTTACAAGATTCAATATGATAACCCCAAGACCTTCGAAGAAACCATAAAGAAAGTAAGGCACCTTTATGAGAAAAGAAAAGGAAGGCCAGTGTTCCAAAAGTCTTGGAATGACAAGATGAAAGGGAAAAAGGATCAAAGGAAGAAAATTTTTAAACCACTCTTTTTCAGAAATAACTCCCAAGAAAATCAACAGGGCCAAACATTCCTAAATGATCAAAAGAATGCAGGTTCATTTGGGAAAATTCCAAGGAAACAACTTGTTCAATGTTGGGGATGTGAGGGGAATCAATTATATAGGGACTGCCCTCACAAAGGAGAAAGAATGAGGAATGTCCAAAACATTCAAGAGGTTGAAATAGTGGAAGACATGGGAGGAAGCATGCCAAGCATTTATGCAGCCTTGGACAACAAGCAGGCAGAATATCAATCCCCCATGATCAAAGTGGAAGGTAAGATTGATAACCAACCCATAGAAATTTTAATTGATTCTGAAGCTAGCCATGTTAAGAACCAAACATCAATATAGCATAGAAAAACCTCAGGAAAAGTACTCAACGCCTTGAAAAAGAGACAATTTCAGATAATAAGCCTCTTCGAGGGGGAAACCTCCTTTTA
>JZKD02S0356670.1:53902-72851 GCA_000966675.3 Picea glauca | reverse complement strand
TAAATAATAAATTTAATGGAGAAATTAGAAGTGGGTTAACCCTAAAATAAGGAAAGTGGGCAAAGTGACCTAGAAGATGTTTTTAAGAAAGCTACTTGGAGAATATAAATAAGAGGCAAGGATCTCTCATTTTACAACACACTTGAGCATATTGAATATATATAGGTGTCTGAGGAAACCAAAGGATATCTAAGCCGAATTTATGAAGGAAGGTGAAAAAAAAAGGGTAGAAATTCAAGTAAGGATAAATTCTTTTGATGGTGCTTTCTAAGGTATGTTATTTACAAGTCATCTCACCATTTTCGCAATAAATATTTTTCTAGAATGATTCAGACCGTGAAATTGTTATTTCATTGAGAAAACATATCCAAGTATATGTGATAAAATATTCAACTTGTGGGTCGTTGTGTTTTTGAAGTTATACTCTGTGGAAAATAGGGTTTGTGTCTAGTCCTAAAACTAGTCTAAAACAGGCGTTTCGGGTAAAAACGTCATAAATTATTCAAAACAAATCCAAATTCAGTAAGACAAAATGTGTTGGTTAGAGTGAAGTCTGTAGTATTTTTTTTAATATTTTCAGATCGATTCAACAAATATTCCATGTGAGGCATGCTCTACAAGGTCGCTCTCTAAAATAAGACAGAATTCAGTAAGGTATGTCATTTTTGCTATAACTCTTTTTTCTGAGAGGTTCCAAGTAGTGACACCTCAAGGAATTGCATAAAACACACTGAAGAATATTTTGTATCAGTTTCAGAGCTTTATTCATTACAGGTACAAAGTTATGATTATTTCAAGTTAGGGTTGTTGACTAATCCAAAACTAGTCATGTAAGACTAAAGAAAAGTTTGATAAAAATGCTAGTCTCTTGTTGTTAAAATTAAGGAAAGTTTGAAGGTATGTGATAATATACACCAATTCTATTACGGAGTTACAAATCATATTTGGATGATGAAATTGATGAGGGCTTTTAGTTAAGGTACATGTTGGGTACATGGTTGAGACAAGTAGTTGATGAGTTGGCACATACAAGAGGTATATAGTTGATGATGTCGGTACATATTAATGAGTCATAGTTGATGAGTAGTTGACACATGATTGGTACATACTTGGTACATGGTTGGATGCACTTGTTTATGGCACATGTTGATTACAGGTTGTTTGGTACATGTTGATTACAGGTTGTTTGGTACATGTTGGAGCATGGTTGATGCACTTGTTTAAGGTACAGGTTGGTGCATGGTTGATGCACTTGTTCATGGTACATGTTGATTACAGGTTGATGAATGGTTGATCCATGGTTCAATTTTATTGGTACAGGTTTACAGCGGCATATCTCACAGTGATAGTGTGATAGTGGTTCCATCATTCCACTTCTACTTCAAGGCAGTTGGACGAGGCAAGGACGGGTGGTTGTATCCACCTTCCAGTTGTAGCCAGAGAACATAGGTGGTTGTAGCATCCTTCTGGTTGTAGCCAGATAATTAGAGATTTGGATATTCCCTCGGTTTGTGACCTGAGAAACTAGGGGGTTGGAGCCTCCTTCCAGTTGCAGCTGGAAAACAAAGGAATTTGGTGCTTCCAATGAATGTAATTCTTCAAGACATATAAAAAAAAAGTGGAAGAAATGACAAATGGTGAAGAAAAACAATGCATATTCCCTCAAGAGGTGAGTGGAATGGCATATTGCAATGGTGCTTGAAAGCTTCAAAGACAAAAGAGGATTCTCAAGAAAGAATTCTTGCAGCATAACAATAGCTTGAAGATCTTGGTTTCTTAACACACCCATAGCTCTTATTTATAACATCCATTCATAGAAAAATGTAATTGGTTCATAGTGTGAGCAAAGGGCCTTTTAGGGCACCCTCTAGCGCTTGACCAACCTCCAAGCTAGATTTCGCTCAAATATGAATGTCAAATCGCATTGCGGGTCAAATTGGAAGTGGTTGAGGGACCGACAAGATCCATAATTGTGTCGTTCATAGAAGAGTCTGGCTTTTGTCGTAGACACCAGTTCATTTTGCGCACAGTGCGTGTTGAGACCTGTGTTGGCCTGCGTATGCTGTGCACTGTGCGTGTGCTTCCTTTGGTGAATTTCTGCACTTTAATTTTTTACCCAATTATATATTTTTTTTCCTTTTGATGGATTTTGGTATTGTAGGTGAACTAATTGTTGCTAGCATTGATGTGTTTCTTCAACCATTGTGTGAAATGTTGTGGACGATTTTTCAGTGATAACAATGATTTTATCTCAGTCTTCAAGAGGTTGTTGTTGGGAGAAAATACTTCAAGGATATCTAACCAGGCTAACAAATTCTTAGAGAAAAAGGGAACGATAGAACAAATAGAAAATCACAATGTCATAAGGATATTTTGTTCCAAAGAAAAACATTATTTTATCCCGTATCATGTATCTAACAAATTAGTCATTACAAAGGTGGCAAGACAATACAACTTCTGGCTACATTTTTTCCACGAAAAAATGAAAAACAATTTATACTCCTGCCATGGAAAATTGGAAATTTTATATTCAGAAACATAAATAAAAATAACGAATGTGCAAATCACTTCAACAATGTAAATTTAAATTATGTTGAAAAGATAAAGGGGTTTTATCCGAACAAAAATTATGTGGAACATATGTTGTCGGTGGGATTTAGTAACTCATTCATCCATACTATCTTGAATGAAGAAGAAAATAACACTCAAAGTACTCATGTACACAATGTTGGTGACTTAGAAACAGTGTTCAGTAGTAACGAGTTTTATAAACAAAAGGGAAAGGGTCCCAGTGAAAGGAGCACCCAATCTCCAGTTGTTACTCCCAAAAATACCACATCCTGGAGCAATGCTCCAATGGCTCACCCAGTTAGAAAGGTTGTCAACAACTGTTCAAGTGGTGGAGAGAAAAATTCCCCACTGGAAAAATCAAGAGTTCCCATAAGCTCCCTGTGAGAAAGAAGAGGGAGAATTTAGTGCAAGAGGAAGAGGACAATCTTATAGAAAACGAAATCAACAGATTTTATCTGGAAGACATGGAGCTAGAGGTAGATATTGAGAAAATATTTCCCGCAATTAATCAGCTAGAAAGTATGGCCCAACAAAATTACTTATTAGAAATTGTTGCAAAAGAGACCTTCAGTGAAGAAGATTCATTTACTTTCCAAAGTGTTGTTTTTTATAAGGAGTCTAAAAAATTGATTGTAGAAAGAGGTGACTAGAAAAATAAAAAGGGAAAATCTCGCTCAGAGATTGACTTGAAGGAAATCCGGTCGTCCCAAATTTATAAAATCCGCAGGGCAAATGGGGATGCTCTTGACAATTCTATTGATGGTCTGGAAGCTGAAAACACCAAGTTAAAAGAAATGATCAAAGAATTGGAAAATGTCTTAATGCCTCTTCCAATCCTGACAAGTCATTTGTTAATGGTTAAACCAACTACACCCTCCATTAAGTTGAAAGGATCTTCAAGTTTACTCACAGCAGTCTGAAGTTACGTGGAGACAAACATTAAAAAGAGAATGTCACTAATAACAGAAGAATGGGAAGTATCAAAAAACATTGTTTCTTCCGGTTCAAGGGCACATGTTTTTCATGAGTATCTGCAAGTTGATTTGAAGAACGAAGAAGGCTTCTACGTTGATGTTGTTTTTCCATTTGGAATTAAATTTTCAAACATGACAGAATTAAAAAGAAGAAAAGAGGATTTGTCTTCTCCAAGTCGAATTAAACAGCTAAATGTTTGTTGGAAGGAAAAGATCAAGAATTTGAATAACATTGTCCAAGCATGTAGCGAAGCCATACTAAAAAGGGAAGAATTGTTCAAAAGACTCACACGGATAGATCTAGAAAAAAGCACAAATGATGTACAAGACCCTAAGTTAATTCTCAATTCAATGTTTCTAATAAAACAACAATTTGATGAGCAAGTTGAGATATTTAAGGAGTAATCAGCTGAAAATTTTATGACATAGTTGAATATAATAAAGAAGAAATAGACAATTCGTTGATTGATTATTCTGTGAAAAATCAAAATATTGAGGAAGCAATACATGTCATTTCTCATGACTTAAGAGACTTGGAAGACGAATTATTCAATATTAAAATCAGGCATGAAATAAACGTTGCACCAATGAAAAACTACATTGAAGATTGGTTTAAAAAGGCGATTGAAAAATTAACCAAAGAAAACCAAGAAGCAGTTGAGACAGTTTCTAAAACCATCAATAAAGACAATAAAAAGACAATAGCAAGCAAGTGAACGAGAGAGAGATATCATTATAGTAAGTTTATGGTGATCACATCTTGCTTTATTTATTAGTGTTTTCATCTAGTTACTCCGCTTCTTTCACTATAAAGGTTTACCCAAAATCCGATAACTTCTTCATGTCTTTTTTCCAAGTCTTGCTACTATGTCATCGCCCACCATCTTATTTCCACAACTTATTTCTTGTTTATATTTGTTTTATGGTCCGCAGGAGCCCCAATTCTAGTCCTAAAGGACAAACACATTTAAACTTCAAGGCTTTGTAACAAACTCAATATTTTTCAGAAATCTCAAAGATAACTATTTCGATATCAGTTCGATTGCATTTTATAACTCTAAGTTTTAAGTATAAAGTATTTAAGATTGATCTATCATTATCTTCGTTTGAGCTCTCCATGTGTTTACTATATTAAAGTTCTCTTATGCGTGCAGACCATTTTATTTTATTTTATGTGATTAGAAATCTTTACTTCTAACTGTGATGGATGTGAGGAAATTTTGCTTATATTTTTCAAATATGTGATATGTGAGGTTCCTGGTCATTTCTCAGAAACTCCTTTTTAAAAATAATTTTTTTTATTTTACTACAATCTTTATCTTTCTTTGAATATCACGGCAGACTTTTTCCTAGTCCTGCATTATTCTCAAAACCTAGAATTCCAAAAAAATCTTGAAACAAAAAGGAGTACCAGCTCTATAAAAATGCAGGGGGATTTGTATCCCCATGAAGTTGTCGTTTCTATCATAACGGATTCAAGCTACAACAATACCCATTTGTTGTCAATGGGCTTTCTTCCAGTCGCCAACTCCACTAGTTCCCAAACCTCATTTTTATCCAATGCTACCTTTCTTTATCCATGGCCTTTTTTCCAGAGCTTTCCATCATCTAAATCCACCATCTCCCTGACAATTCTAACATCATCATCAGTAATAGACTAAGAAAAATTTGAACAGAAATCAGATGGAGTATACCTTTCAGGTAGTCTTCTTTCTCGAACTGATCTCCTTAATACTAGAGTATAAGGATCTTATTTTGATTCATGTTCTTCTGTAGAGTTAGATTTATCATCTTTTAAATCAAACTCTATTTTCTCTGGTTCTTCCTTACTTCATAGGACCTCTTGTTTAACAAAATCCTTCATTTCTCTAAATACCACATCTCGGCTATACACAATCTTCTTAGTTTATGGGTTCCAAAGCTTATAACCTGTGAGACCATCTTTATACCCAATAAAAATACATTTTGTAGTCTTCTTATCATGTTTTCCTTTGAAACATAAACATAAGCCTCACAGCAAAATACCTTGAAATGTGTGAGAGAAGGTTTCTTACCCATCCATACCTCTTGTGAAGTCTTGTCATACAACATTGATGAGGGTGATCTATTGACCAGGTAACATCCAATACCCACCGTCTCTAGTCAAAATTCTTGCCCTAACCCAACACCACTGAGCATGCACCTTGATTTTTCCATCAGTGTCATGTTCATCTTTTCTGCAAGTCCATTCTACTGAAGTGTATATGGAGTAGTCTTCTACCTTTCTATACCGCACTTCTTACAGAATTTTTCAAATTCATTCACGCAGAACTCTATACCATTATCTATTATCAACACCTTAATTTTTTTCTCTGTTTGATTCTCAACAAGAGTCTTAAAATCTTTAAACCTGTCAAAGACTTCAGATTTCTTCCTGAGAAAATATATCCAAGTATTCATCGAGAAGTCATCTATAAATGAGACATAGTACACATATTTTTCCAATGATAGAACCGACGCAGGTCCAAACACATCACTATGAACTAGCTGTAAAAAAAATTATGCCCTCATTGCACCAGAGGGGAATATTACCCGATTATTCTTCCCATATACACAATGTTCATAGAAATCAAAATCCAAAGAGCAGTTAGACATACATTCAACCATACATTTACCATGTAATAGTCGAAAACCCTTCTCTCCAATATACCTCAATCTTTGATGCCACAGCATAACCTTTTCTCCAGAGACTGTAGGAGTTTTTTATTCTTCAACCGTAATATCAGAAACAATAGAACTATTACACCCATCACTAATAGTGTTTCCTTGCAGCTTATACAGAGTTTCAAACCGAACTCCATTCAGCAACACCCTTGCTCCTCGAACCATCCTGCAGAGCTCATTTTCAAATATTGTTTTTACCCCTGTATCGTCGATTTTTCTTACAAAAATCAAATTTCTAACCAAACCTGGGATGTGCAGAACACTAGGTAGTGTTTTAATATTTCCATCTAAGAGTCTCAACTTGAATTTTCTTCTTCCTATTATTATTATTGTTGAATCATCACCTAGGAAAACATTACCTCCATCATACATTTTATATTCATAGAACCACTCCCTGTGGGGAGTCATATGAAAGAATGCACCTGAGTCAACCAACCATGCCTCATGATCTGCATGTGTACTTAAAGAATTCAAGTACACATCCCCTTCTCCTTCTTCTTCTCCTTCTTCTTCTCCTTCCTTGGAGGTATTTTCTTATGTAGAAAAAGCTTCTTCGGATTCCTTATTTTTCTCAATTTTGGATCTACACTACTTATTGTAGTGTTTTTCTTTTCCACATCTCCAACATACCTTTACAAACTTTCTGGGAGATTTAGATAAACCCTTAGACTTAGATCTCCCACTCGAAGACTTAGATCTATTTCTTTTTTTAGAGTGTCCTCTTGCAAATAATGTGTATGTGTTATGTCCTTCCATGTTCTTTTGTCTCGTCTCCTTTGACAATAAGGATAAAACCACTTCATCAAACTTCAAGGCAGTTGTATTACTACCTATGGCCACAACCAGACTATCCCACGAGTCTGGTAAAAAACACAATAAAATGATACACTTATCTTCATCTGAAATTTTAATCTCAAAAAATACTAACTGACTTACCACAGTATTGAAGGCGTTCAAATACTCTGCCACCAAATCTTCATCTCTCATCCTCAGGTTATACAACTTGTTTCTCAAGAATAGTTGATTTAATAAGAACTTAGACTAATACAACTTCTCCAACTTATCCCATAAATCTTTGGTTGTAGCTTCCTCTAACACATTCAGTAATACTGAATCTGAGAGACACGATCGAATTGTGCTCTTCACCTTTCAATCCAACTTTTTCCAGTTATTTGTTGAAGTTCTTGTAGGTGCAATACATGGATCCATCGCGATTCACTGATCTTTGTCCACCAGCGGATCTTCCATCTTAAGCTTCCACAGCTCAAAACTTTGCCCATTCAACTTCTTGATTTCCATTTCCAAACTACTCGCCATTTCTTTTCACCTGGAAAATCAATACCACAAATATCTCACTATAACAAGGCTTATCACAATCCCGAGCCAAACTCTTGACCACAAAGGCATCCCCCTTAAGACAACAAAGCTTTGATACCAAATCTAGATTTTAACCTTGTACAATTGTTTACTGCAAACATATTTTCAGTAAAAGAAAAGAAAATATACAATGGCAAATACAAACATTACACAGAGATTTTTCCCCTGGAAACTCAAACCAAAAAAACCAACATATTCTATATTCATTCATAATGTTACATTGTTTACAATACAATATACATATAGGAGCTAACAGCATCCAAAACCCCTAACCCAATGACCTGGATTAGTCAATAACCCTAATTCTTTAACCAAAAATAAAAAATCATCAACAAAAACCATGTGTCGAAAACCCCCTCAACAATAGACAAAAAAATCGAGGTGATACAAAAAAAGAAGCAAAAATGAAACACATTTCCCGAAGAAAAAAATCTCAGAGGCACTGCCCCTGAACCTCCGTGCAGAGGAACTATCGCCCCCCTGCGCATATGATGCAATGGAGCAAACACTATAGCTAGTTGTGAAAATAATATAACACATACTCAACACCCACAATGAGGAGAACTCATTTAAAACAATGGACACTAATTCCTCATTTTCCACCTTGGTTCAAATAACAAAGGATTAATCTCAAAGCTTAATAATATTCATCAAATCACTGGCCATTATCTTTGTGTCACTTGTGCATGTGGCTATAAGCTTGTTTTTCAAAAACATCTTCAAAGAAATACTCACACTCTAGCACAATGTGACTAAAGCATCAGACATGTCTTTTGTCAAATTCTTCTACACTATGGGAACAAATGGTCTTTCATTAAACAAGGATGATTCATTTCACTTTGGTCACCTCCTTGTTATGCTCAACCCACTATGCAAAATTGGTAAGGGTGGCCACCTTTCCTTTCACAAAACCCCAAATGAAAACAACTCCAATAAATTCTTATCCATGAACTTTTATAATACAAAATTGAAAGCACCCACCAACAAATGATAGTTTGGAGACCAACGTTACTCATCACTACAAACCTTAAAAGAATAAACAAATCAATGACTATAAAAATAAAAATAAATCTACAAGTCAATCCTAAGGGAAAATCTCAATCTCAAGTCAAAATCAACCTCTGAATCACTAGAAACCCTAGACATCTCATCCAACAACTTATCGCAGAGCCTTGTGCCTCTCACAAACACAAATCAACATCAATCACTAAAACTTGAGAATCACTCCCCTAAAATCCTCCAACAACTCCTCACTAGCAACACTTTGCATCCATGGAAACTCATTTTAGATTTATCCACTCTAACATTGTGTTAAGTTTTAACTCAAGCTTTAAATCTACACTCAAGTAATCACAACCTACAACTAGACATTGAAAGTCTAAAAACCACCTACAAAAACTTCACATCCACTTATACTAAAACAATATTCAATAAATTGAAGAGTACAAACACTCCATTATATGAATAAGTTCAAAACAACAAATAATTAAATTCAAAACAACAAAAATCTACAATCTAAAAATTCAAAACAATAAACACAATGTCCACCAAAATATAGCATTACTCTTACTAAAGGAAATCTAAAAATTCAAAACAATATGTCCACCATGATATAGCATTACTCTTATTATTAAAGGAAATCTAAAAATTCAAAACAATAAACACAACGTCCACCAAAATATCACATTACTCTTACTCAAGAAAATTACAATTACAAGTAACACATTAACTACAAATGCTTGCTCTCACAACAACACATTGAGAAACACATTAACTTTCTAATAAACAGAGATTTTTAAACTAGTGTACCACCCTCTCTTTTATAAACCAAGAATAATGAAATGAATAAAACTAAGTAGTACCGGATCTTTTGTAGTATAATATATGCTAAAGTTTATGAAGAAATTTAGAGTTTATGAAACATTTCCAACATTTCAAGTAGGCACTTGAGAAAAATAGTTTTAAAAGTTAAAAAAAGTTAAAATAAGAGTATATATAAGTTTAAAGATTAAAAAATAGTTTTAAAAGTTAAAAATAAGAGTACATATAAGTTTGACTCGGTATGATAATTTTGAACGACTAGGGTTTGGAGCAACTACAAGCTAGGGTTTGATAGTCGTGATTACAGCAGAGGACAACATGGTTACCAAAGGGGGCAGTAATGGAACCCCCTCATACAAGCAGATAGTGGTGGACAGAGGGAAAGGCCCACGAGGCATAGATTTCAAAGAATCAGTGACAAGCACCTCGAGATTAGGACCGAAAAAGAATCAGAAAAACAACTAAGAAAAAAGGGATCGCATGGGGGAAAAAGCCAGAGAAACCCAAAATGATGCACAAGAACCAGCGAACCCCAGTGGGGTAGTGTTAGCACTCTGTAATTTTCCCAAGGCTGAAAGGCAGTCACAGAGGCAACATCGAAACCGCTTCGAGTCAGGGATCTAGCCTCCGAGACTCAGAGAGGGATCTCTCTGTCTGATATAAATTTGTTTGAAGAGATATTAGGCTATCTATGAGAGTATGAGGTTGGGGTTTTTGAAATATTTAGATGAGGATGTGGTTGACGAGTTTCTTAGATCACCATTGGGTTGTGGGGTCTGTTTATAAGATGATGATCCATTCAGATCTAGAGGTAAATGTCTCCACGGGGAGAGATAGTAACAACTGTTGGATCGAATCAAGTTTGAAGGGTGTCAATTTGAGGAAGAAATGGGGTGAGGAAAAACTGAGCAAATGAGCAATTAAGAATTCATAAACTAAGTTTTAGAAGAAAACATAAAGATTATTGAAAAATTGGACAAAGAGTATGCATGCATAAATTCTTCTCCATTTACTCTTTTTCAATAATAAGAAATGAAAATGCTTGAATGATAGCAGAAAGATAACTAAAAACAGACAAGGGACACACCACCAACGCTGCTACACAAGAATCCTGTAAATCCTTTCCTCCATTACCGATTGGTCATTCCAAAATTACAGACAAACCTCCTGAAGTAGCAAGGCCCACAGTCCAGCAAAAAGGGAAAAAATTTCCTACAGGTCGAACCCTCTGTTTGTCTTTTACATGTGTATATAAACAAAAATTCCTTTAGCCTTCTCCTCATTCCAACCCTATCTCTACTTTATGAAAATAGAAAAGAAGTTACCAAAATCTCGACACCTGTAAGTTGTCTCTAAAACAAACAAAACCGCAAACCAAAGGAAAGTTAAAATTGGTAACTGCTGCTTGAATATCTGGCATACTGGAGGTTGTTTAAGATTTGCTGGTGAATAGACTCTAACAACATAAAAACAAATGAATGCAGAAGTCATTGAATGCTTGAGGTTGTTGGAGATTTGCTTCCAGTTGGAGGATCGGTGCTCTAACCACTGCCATGTGTTCCCTGTAAATGAATTCCCTGTCTGCCATAAAAGACGGATCGATTTTCTGCGAAAAAGGGGTCCGAACAGACGTGGTTTTTTCTTCAACGCTGACACCTGGGAAAAAACTGAAAGAGGTTATTGTGGATGGGCATGTGCTGGAAAAAAACCTCCTTCGGTTTCATCAAATTCGCCTCCAAATGGCCGTAACAGCTCTTGCAAGATCAGGACTGTAACAGAAAAACCGAAAATCCGAAAAAAGGGCCTCGAAGATGACTTTGATTTTCCCTGCTCGTGGAACCTGTGAAAAAACTGAGAGAGGTTTTTGTTCTTCATCCCATTACGG
This sequence comes from Picea glauca, assembly GCA_000966675.3. Lineage (NCBI taxonomy): Eukaryota > Viridiplantae > Streptophyta > Pinopsida > Pinales > Pinaceae > Picea > Picea glauca. Next base: position 61,520 of record JZKD02S0356670.1, on the reverse strand, counting down.
AGAAAAATATCTCTCGGTTTTTAAAAATTCGTTTTCATTTGCCCATAATCTCCTCCGGAAGAAAACATGATGAACAGGCAAAAAATGGCAAAAATTGAAAAAGGTGGTTTTGTTTTCGGGAAAGCGGTATTCCGGACCCCCCCTGAGGTGGTAAGAGGTTTTGGGGGGGGGTCCGTTGGAATAGGAAGACGCCACGTGGATCAGGGGTGGTATTGAAAAACCATTATTCCGGACCCCCCCTCTCGTTAAACTCTGGATGGTAAGGGGGGGTTCGGAATTTTTGTCGTTCGTTGATTTTATTTAAAGTGAATATGATGTGGACGTAAAGTTTTATAACATGCGTGGAGGCAGGGTGTGGGTAGACTTAGGGTAAAGCTTTTTAGTTTTAGTTTTTGTTATTTTTTTAATATGTGTTATACATTTTGTTTTATTACGTGCTTTGTTTATGTTTATGTATTTTGATATGTTTTTTGTATTTTGTTTTTTTTTGTATTTGTTTTATCACATATGTTTATATTTTGTATTATATTGTTTTATAATGTTTTGTGTTTTTATAATTTTTGTTTTATTTCTAATTTGTTTATTATATGTTTTAATGTTTTAATATATATTTATTATATTTTGTTTTTATTTTTCAATTGTTTTATTTAATCTAAAACTAACCCAGTTACTAACTTAGATTCTAATAATTAATTAATTATTAACTAGTTATTTATTAATTAGTTTAAATTATCCTAACTATACTAACATTACTTATTTAATCTAACTAACTTTATTGTTATTTTTGTTCATCCTAAGTCTGATTATTCATGGATGGGTGACGTGCGAGAGGTAGTCAATATGGGGCCACAGGACAAGGGAGTGAGGGCTCGACATGGATGAAGGATGTAACAAGGTGATGGGGGATCAAGCGAAAAGAATGGAGAGAAGAAAACGGGATCAACCGAGCCAGACTTCGTCATCACAAGAGAAACGTCAAATCAATAGTCGAAGAATCGAGTTACCTATAATCATAGGACCCCAACAGGTAGAAGGGCACAACCCGTGTAAACCTAAAACAACACTGATACCCGAGGTGATACTGGAAGATCCACAAACGCAACTCTTCCGAGGTGATACTGGAAGATCCACAAACGCAACTCTTCCGAGACCAGATGAAGATGCATGCACTAATTTGCAAGTTCGTGGGCTTCTGGCCCACAGAAAGAACATTGCACAACTGGATAAAATATCAATGGAAGCCAAGCGAGGAAGTGGAACTCCACCTAGGTTCGAAAGGCTTCTTCACAATAGTATTCATGAACTTGGAGGACAGGGATAAAGTTTTTGAGGGGGGGGCATACTTCCACACCTCAGCAGGATTGTACATGCAGCCATGAAAGGAAAACTTCTCCCTAGAAAAAGAAACATTCAAAAATGTACCCGTCTGGCTGAGGCTTTACTCCTTGCCGCTAGACTATTGGTTTCCATCCACCTTCGAAGCAATCGGGAACAAACTTGGAAAATATGTAAAGAAATCGGAAGAAACCCTAAAAAGGAGATATACATCATATGCAAGGATTTGCATAGAGATGGATGTTTCAGGGGCACTCCCAGAAGCTATAAGCTTGGAATTCAAGAATAAGGAATGGATACAAAGCATCAACTATGATCAGATCCCATTCAGATGCAAAGGATGCCATGAACATGGACACCTAATTAGAGAATGTCCTCTCAATAAAAAACAAGAAGCGGAAAACACCAAAATACAACAAGATGAGGATGGGTTTATAAAGCCGAACCACTGAAACAGAGCAAACAAGAAACCAAGTAAAACCCCAACAGGAAGCAATCTGAAAGCCAAGACTAGAACAGAAGGGCAAGACAAGACCAACAAAGGGGAAGGAGGAGGAAAGGAAAAAGCTAAAGCTAAAGAAGCTAAGGAACAAGCAACAAATGAGAACATAGATAGTTCAAGCAATAAGATGGAACAAGGGGGTTAGCACAACTCCTATGGACAGAGAAACCAGAGATGCCAACACCCCCATTCAGGAGGCAGACGGAGACGCGAAAATGACACCAAGCGAGGTAGGTACAGAAGATCCTGATCTTAGAGATATTGTGGAAAGGGAATGAATAGATCCCCGAACATACTGGAGCAATGGAAAAGGAAGGGCGTAGACAATGTACCAATAAAGCAACTAGATCGTATCTAATACCTCTTCCTCCTAAGGGAGGAAGCAAAATCTAAAAAGCTCAAGCGCACGCACGAGGAGATAGGACACCTAGGAATCAAAGCAAGCGAGGAGCAACCACAACTCTCACCCAAGCAGACGAGCAGGAAGAAAGGCAAGAAATCAAACAGCGTAGCCTTACGGGAACTAGGAGCTCTGCTAATAAACTCAGGTAAGATAAAAAAAACTCTTTCCCAACTCCCCCCCCCCTATGTTTAAATGAAGATTATAACACAGAATATAAGAGGCCGAAACTATCCACGAAAGCAAAGAATCTTTAAAAACAGACTGAGGAAGGAACAACCGAACCTTTGTTTCATCCAAGAGACAAAATGCATTGTAGACAGAATGGAAATAATCAGCGAAAAACAATGGAGCAAGTACAAGATGTTGGTTGTCGCAATCTGATGTTGATTTATCCGTTTGTTGTTCCAGGTGAACTGGCTATTACTAGTTCTGATGTCCACCATCTCCACTATGTCAATGAAAGCTAAAAAGCCTTCCACATCTCTATCCAATCTCCTAGTGCCTCCTTTTTTCTCGTGATGAAGTTGAAGTCCCCTGCCAGGATCCAGTGGAGGTCGTTGGAACATGCTTTTAGGTTTTCTAGGTCTAGGAGCATTTTTCTCTTTTCCTCCAACATCTGGGGTCCATACACATTAGTGCATAGAATCACCTCTGTGTTACCTATGATTTGCATGTTAACCGAAAGTGTGTCTGGTGGCTTCAGCTACTAGTAGATTCATCACTTGTGGGTTCCACAAGGCTAGACAGATTCTTGGTGTCGAAATCCATCATTCTGCAGAGATTAACTTTAGATTGTAGCATCCTTCCTTGGGAGGGTTCTGACCACTTACCAATCCAATTGGAAGCAAACTTCCAAACCACACCAAAAGAATAGACCTTTCAGATTTGAGAAATTTTAGATCGAACATCCCACCTTCAAGGAGAACATCAACCAATGGTGGAGGAAGAAACAATCGGAGCAAGGGACAAGGATGTTCAAACTATATAAGAAACTCAAGTACATCAAACATAAACTCAAGGAGTAAAACAAAGAAATCTTTGGAAACATAAACCAAGAAAAAAATATATTGAAGACAGAATGAGGAAACTCCGGGAAATATGCATAGACGAGGGCTATACAGAGGATCGAAAAAAGGAAGAGATCCAAATAACCCAGGAATGGGAAGCAAGATGCCAACAAGAAAAGATTCTATGGCACCAAAAGACCGAAATTAGGGGGCTAAAAGAAGGAGAACGAAATACCAAGTTTTTTCATAGAACAACCATTGCTATAGGAACCCACAACAAAATCCTGAAAATTCGAGATCAGGATGGGATCAAGAGAGAATCCCACAAGGAGATTGAAAATATATTGGTAAATCACTTCCATGGGATAGGCCCAAGAACCCAACCAAGACCGAACAGAGACGATACAAAGGATAACTCAGCACATCCCCAGGCTAGTTATCGAGGAACAAAATATCAATCTAAACAAACCCATCTCTAAGGAGGAAATTGACCAAGTAGTCCAGGAGATGCCCAACGGAAAGGCCCCAAGTCCAAATGGTTTCACAGTGGAATTCTTCAAAGGCTGTTGGGAAGTGGTCAAACATGACATTTATGGGGTAGTGGAAGACTCCAAACATTCGACCTCCATTCAAAAAGTGTTAAATGCCACAACGATTACTCTAATCCCCAAAAAAAATGAAGCAATGACCCCAGACCGCTACAAACCCATGGCTTTATGCAATGTGGTTTACAAAATAATCTCCAAAGTCATAGCCAATAGATTGAAACCTCTCCTACCCACATTGATTTCACAGGAACAAGTGGGTTTCGTAGAAGAGCGACAAATTTTGGACAACATCATCCATGCCCATGAGCTAATACACATACTGAAAATCTAGAGGAGAGGGGGGATGATAATCCAACTTGACCTAGCAAAGCCTTATGAAAAAATTAGCTAGCACGGTATGGTAAAGACCCTAGAATCCTTTGGCTTCGCACAGCACTAGATCAAATGGATTGTCAGCCTAGTCTCAACGACAAGTTACTCGCTCTTAATCAATGGAGCCCCAACCAAACCCTTATGGCCTTCAAGAGGCATTAGACAAGAAGACCCGCTTTCACCCTTCTTGTTCATTCTGATGATGGAAAGACTCAATAAAAGCATAAAAAGCGCAATTGGAGCAAGAGAAATAACAGGCATCAAACCTTTCGAAAACTACCCTACCTCCACGCACCAACAGTTTGTTGATGACACCTTACTCCATGGCACACCCATGGTCAAGGAAGCAAAAGCATACAAAAGAATCTTAGAAGAGTTTGGGGAAGCCTCGGGAGTGGAGATCAATCACTCCAAATCCAAGATCTATTTCTTCAATACCAACCCTGCATTTCAAAGAAACTTGGCAAACATTTTGGGATTTGAACGCTCCCAACGAAATACTTGAGAATCCCCTCGACGGACAGAGCATGCAAAATGGCAACGTGAGGAGTGATCAACAAACTACAGGAAATGGTGAAAAATTGGACTTACAAATCCCTCAACCTAGCGAGGAGACTTATCCTGACCAAAGCGGTTCTGCAAGCAATCCTGACCAAAGCGGTTCTGCAAGCAATCCCGACCTATATGATGTCAATGTTTCCTGCTCCCAAAGAAATACTACAAAAAATAAAAGCCATCCAAAGAGACTTCCTATGGTGAGGAGCGAAAAATAAGAAAAAATGGGCCCTGGTGGCTTGGGAGAAGGTTTGCAAACCAAAATGAAAAAGAAACCTAGAGTTACAAGACCCACAAGTAACCAACGAAGGCTACGGAGCGAAACTTTGGTGGAGATGGGTCAAAGAAAAATCATCACCGTGGGCAAACCCCTGGAAGGCCAAGTATGCCCCGAACATCAATGACCAGGATCGAATTCGTTTTATGGGCACAAGGGAGGAATCAACCAACTGGAATCTAGCATGGCGCAACAAAACCTGGATCTAGAAACACAGTTTCTGGAAAGTCAGGAATGGTAAAACAACCAAATTCTAAGAGGACGCATGGCAACAAGAACCCAGAATGGAAAATCTGAACAAAGAGGAACTCCAACAAGAAATGATCGCACAAGGAAAAATCAAAATCGATCACTACTAGAAACAAAAAAATGATCACGACAAATGAAGGATCTGGAACAAACTCAATCCACAAAATAGAGATCGAATCGCAACAATAACGAAAGAGGTGGAGGAGGAATTGGGAAAAAGGAAAATTATAGTCTCGGAAGAAAAGGACAAATTAAGATGGGGCAAGAAAAATGGAGGGAAATTTAACTTAAAAGAAGCTCGAAATTACACTGCAAACCAGGACCAAGAAGATCCGACGCAACAGTGGGGAAAGATTTGGGGCAACCCTCAGTGGCCAAAATCAAAATGTTCAAATGGCTAGTACTTCACAACCGAATTCTAACTTGGGAAAACCTAAGGAAATGGAGTTTCATAGGCCCATCACGATGCCACCTCTGTCAAGCTAAGGAAGAAACAACAAATCACCTCCTCGATGAATGTAATTACACAGCAAAGATCTGGGATTGGGCGACAGGCATCCTTCGCCAATCCAATAAGACCCGTGATAACATCAACACAACCATCAACAACTGGAATGAGAGTTACAGCGAAAATGAAATGGTGAACCTTCGTTGGAATCTCATGCCGAGAATGATCATATGGACAATATGGAAAGAAAAGAGCAGGCACATATTCAGGAAGGAAAACTCAAGAAAGCAATAATCTCACAAATACAAGAAACAATGCAGAGCCGCAACTGCTAGACTGAAAAAATGCAACTCACAGGCCAGGACACCTGCATCCTGAAAGCTTTTCACCTAAAAGACGAGCGCAACAGCACACAGGTAGGGCGGCCACCACAACTCCAAATAAAAGAGCGCAACTGGACACCCCCTTCAGCAGAGTTCCTCAAGTTGAATTTTGACGAAGTGGCAAAAGAAAACCCAAGAATGATAGAGATGGGAGGAGTGATCAAAGATAGTAGTGGTAACATAATTCGACTATACACTAGGAGTATGGGAAACTCAACCAACAATGCAGCAAAATTTGAAGCCCTGGAGCTTGGACTCAAAATTCTAAGTCACAAAAGGATGACAAACACTATCGTGGAAGGTGACTCCACCTTGGTTATCAACACCGTGAAGAGATTTCAAAATGGCATCAAAGTGGACAAAGTTCAAAGACACTAACGCTTAACACACTCCCTACAAAAAATCCAGGAGCATCTGCAAACAATGAACGCAATGGAATTGCGCTAGGTACGCAGATCAGCGAATGGCCTGGCGAACAAAATCGCCAATGAGGGGGTTAGCAAGAAAAAACCTGAACTAGACACTACCTAAATCAACATCCTAAATGGACAATTCAAAATAGACTGCATCCAACTAGCGACAAAAGATCATGACAATAGCTTAAGCAAGGAAAGTCACATCGAGAAAGGCAATGAAAGGCACGAAGGACCCAGGCAGAATATGAATACCCAACACTTGACCACCAATTACAATGCAGGATTAGATTATACAATAGGCAAAGATACGACAACAAGGTCATGTCAACAATAAGAATTGTGGGGAAAGACTGGGAAAATATAAACGACAAGCAACAAAAAGTAAATGATGCAAGGCAAGAGGAATTAACACAGACCAGTATCGATACACCACGCCAAAGAACAGGTACGAGGAGTAACAAAGTAGGATATCAAACAAGCAAATGCATGGGCCCACACAGGAATAACGATCAAGTCATCATGATCATATGTACCGTGATGGAGAAAAAGGATGAGAAGGTTCACCTCTATGGGCAAACCATGATTGGAAGGACAAGCCCGCAGCAAGGAAAGTTCAATAAGAGAAGAAACAACAAAAATATATGCAAACAGAAAGAGTGCAACTACAAGAGCTACCACAGATACAAGGGCAGAGAAAAGAGGAACCCCTATGTAGACGGAAACAGAATGAGAATCTAGCAAATGAGTTGTCATAAGCCAAACAGAATGGTGTGAATGAAACAAACACACAGCAAAAGAAACACCCTAGGGAAGGAAACTCTAAACAATCATCAACAGGTTTCAAGGATGGAGCAGGGGGCAAAAGACACAAAAGGCACATTTAATACTCTGGTTGCACCGAAAGGAAAAACGACCATTACCCGGTGGGAAAATGAAATCAAAGAAAAACACAAAGGCGAAACATGGGATGTTCTAACTCAGAAAGCAAACTGGGTAACTGATCGAAGAGCTACGCAGCCCAAAGAAACCCTCTACCACAAAACGATGGAGATGACGTGGCTAACAAAGATAATGATCGACAAAGTGAACTTGGAAATAAAAGACACCAAACTAGAGGACAACA
>JZKD02S0356670.1:15504-26627 GCA_000966675.3 Picea glauca | reverse complement strand
CTATTACGTCTTCTTACATCCGCCTTATTCTATTTTATTGAAAGGTCTTATTAATATTGACCTTTATTACATCCGAATACATTGATCTACCTATGTGTGGGTTAGGACCTTAACACTGTGGCTATTCTTATTCTCATAATTTTATTATGTTGTCTTTCTTGGTCCAATATTCATCCTAGCACCTCAACCATAAGGATGAAGAGACAGGGTGAAAGAGGGCACCCTTGTCTCATTCCTCCGGAAGCCTTAAAAAAAGAGCAGGGGTTCTCGTTGATCAAAGGGGCTATCCAGGGGCTTCTTATACAAGACTGAATCCAGTTGATGAAAAAGTGGTGGAATCTGAATTTTCTGAGAACCTGAAGGAGGAAGTTGTGATTGACTCTGTCAAAGGCGTTAACCATATCCAGATTAATTACCATGCCCCTTTCTCCTCTCAGTTTACTTGAGTGAACAACTTCTTGTACTAGTATGATATTGTCCCAAATTTGCCTCTTGGGAACAAATCCACCCTGTCCGGGGGAGATGATTTTTGGGAGGAGAAGTTGAATTATGTTTGCTATAATTTTTGTAATGTTTTTATAAGAAACGTTGCACAAGGAGATGGGACAGTATCTTGAAAAGGTCCCTGGATTTTTCTCTTTGGGAATAAGAGCTAAGAAAGTAGAATTGGTGCCCCCCCCCAATCTAGAAGATCTTTGGACATACTGGATCATTCTGATCAGATCATATTTAATGGTACTCCAGAATTTTTGATAAAAATGGGCTGTGAAACCGTCGGGCCCCAGGGATTTATCAGGGTGGAGGTGATTGATAACGTTTCTTATTTCTTCCTTAGAAAATTTATGGATTAGTTTCTCATTCTCGTCCTCCTTTATCAACTTGAGAATGTGGGAGAGCGCCTCCTCCTTATCATTTTCATTCTTTCCATCTTTTTCTTTATATAGGTCTACAAAATGAGAGACGACTGCCTTTTTAATATCTTCAAAAGCTGTACATGGATTCCCTCCAGGGTCTGTTATCTTGGATATTGTGTTAAATCATTTCCTTGCTTGAAACTGTTTGTGGAAAAAAGACGTATTATGATCACCAGCTGAAAGCCAAAGAGCCCTGGATTTTAGTCTCCATGAGTCTTCTTCTCTTCTCATAGCAGCTTGAAGAAGAATCTGCAATTGGCCTTCCTCCACCAATAGCTCAGGAGTGACCAATACAGTTTCAATTTTTTCCATGACTGTGACCATCTACACTTTTGTGTTCTGAATTTCCACTTTGGTGCTTTGAAGGTGATTTTGACCCATTCTCGGATATCTCTTTTGAGTCTTATTAGTTTATGTTTCCATATGTGCACTGGGGATCCTTGCACCCACTGAGACCAAGAGGTGGAAATAAGGGAGTTGAAGTCTGGGGCGTCTAGCCATATTGGGTTAAATCTGAAGGGGATTGGACCTAGGTCCGGGAAAGGGGAGAAAGATAACAAAATAGGCCGATGGTCGGAGCTAGCCCATGGAAGAATTTCAGAGGTGATGCGAGAGGAATCCGTGAGGAGGGAGCTGCTTAAGAGAAAATGATTTAGCCTGGCCGCGATGTGCCCAAGGCTTGTCCTTCGGTTAGACTAGGTGTAACGACCACCCTCGGGCTTCAGATCAAAGAGATCAAAGGTGGATATCAGATCTTCTAGGTGTTCCCTTCCTGGATCCCTTACCAGCGACCCCCCCCCTTCTTTTCCCAGGAATAGAGTGTGGCATTTAAGTCACCTGCTACTATGATGTCGATATTGGATTCCACTTCCAAAATATTGAACAAAGACCTCCAACATTCTAGTTTTTCATGATGAAGATTTGGGATATAAACATTTATTATGGAAAAAGAGTTACCTGAGGTGTTGTTTCTCAGTTTGGTTAGCAACCAGTGTTGAGCTTGTTGGCAGTCCAACAAAGTGAACCTTTTCTGATCCCATAAGGTGCAAATGCCTCTAGAAGCCCCTCTGGAGCTTATTTCCCTTCCTTCTCTTGTCTTCCATATGTGTTTTCTTTCTCGGAGGACAGAGTCCTCGCTTAGTTTGGTCTCTTGGAGCAGTATAACTTGAGGAGAGGAGGAAAAAATCAATTGACGAGTTGAAACTTTTTTTTCCTTGCCTCATAGTCCCCTACAGTTCCAAGAGACCAAGTTCATTATTTACTGATGGGTTTTTGGGTCCCCCCTTTAGAAAGGCACGAGACTGGGGTTCTCTTTTGATCCTTTATCCTCTTTGCCGAAGGAGGAGTCTACTATGGATTGGAGCCCTAGATCTTTTTCCTTGTCAGCGATTTCTTCCTTTTCTTTGCGTCTTGGCTTCCTTCCTATTTTTTTTGCATTGGAGATTGAACTAGGGTCTCGCTCAGGTTCTCCATCAGATTCACCTTGTGATTCTTCTTCCAGGATTATTAGAATGCTATTTTTTATCTTCGTTCTCTACCTTGCCTGGGTTTTTTCCCCTTTTCATGGAGTCGGAGCATGTTGCACAATCGAAGGGATTTGTTGATCCTTTGCTGGCGAGGAAGTATCCACTTCGTCTATTGTAGTTTCATGAGGATCTCCTTCTTCCTTAGGCTCAGAGAGGGTAGCATATCGATTGGTGTTTTCTTGTGAAGATTTTTCGCTTGTTGCCTTGGATGGGCTTGATGCGGTTCCAATCTCCATGACAGTTGGAGGGGGGCCTGGTGTTCTTTGTTGGGGCCTCGACGTCGCTTCTGGGATTGCCATTTTTTTTGTTCTTCTTGTCCCTTTTCACTTGCGGGGGTTTTGGGGCATCTTTTTGCAAAATGGTCGTATTCATGGCACATTCTACATTTAAAAGGAAGTTGTTTGTAATCGACTTGCTAGAGGAAAAACCAATTGTCGAGAGTTATCTGGATTTCTTTTGGGAGGGCCTTTTCCAAGTCGACTTTGACACAAATCCTCACGCATGCATGCATTCCATCTCTTGGTTCCGCTCGGTCAATGTATCTTCCAAGAGTGTTTCCTATGCTTCTGAAAGTTTCATCGTTCCAGCAATGAAATGACAGGAAGGGGAGACGAACCCAGACTGGGAAATCTGATGGGATGTCATTCTTCGAGATGAAGTCAGGATTCCAACTATTAAGGTACAAGCCTCGATCCCCCATGAAATAAAGACCACTCCTAAAGATGAGATATATGTCTATTTTGGTATAAAAAAGGAACAAGAGAAATCCTTTGCCACAGAAGGAAGAAGAGACTTTTCATTGAATGAGCGGGTTCCAATTTTTGTCAACCCATTCAGAGACCACGCGAGGGGATGGTCAAATTCCCATGAACTTCCCAACCAGTCCATGTTCCGCGATTTTGAGCGCCAGTGGGAGAGATGAGTCTATGTGGACCTGAACCTTGGGGAAATCGTCCATTTTTTTAACAAATTTCAACTGAGGGATCTTCTGCGCCTTCTGGGTTGAAGATACCAGGGATTTGAAGGCATTGATGTCTAGGGGGAGTGGGGGAGGGGGTGGAGGAGGTGGTGGGGGCGAGGGAGAAGGGCCTCCTAAACCAAAGACGGGCACGACCATGAGGGCGAACAACAGTTGAATCTAAGGATTATGTTACGATCAACTTCTAGTCGGATTAAGAATAATTGTTATCATTTTCAACCAAATTCAATTTCCACAATAAAATAAACAAGTTCAATTCCCACAACAAAATCAACGATAAAAATATCAATGAACAAATAGCTTTTGTTGATTAAGTAAATAAATCTTTTAAAATCTCAAATTTCTTACTATGTAATTACTTTTAACTTTTATACAAATTTTGTAACTCTTTTGTGAAAATGTTTAGATGAACGATATACTTATGAACACATTTTGTTTATGACTTTAAAAACACATTTCTTAAAATAGAACAATGCCACTTAGATGATTATTGTTCCTCAACAATAAGGATCTTACTTTTTAGATCATATCCAAGGTTGAGTTTAAGTGCATGTCAACTTCATGATCTTATCAAAGTTGAATTTAATTGCATGTCCCTAATAATCACAAGCCTTTCAGTCATTTCATCAAGTTGAATTTAATTGCATGTCCCTAATAATCACAAGCCTTTTAGTCATTTCATCCGTATGATGGGGTAATAGGGATGTACATTTACTAGGCTAATGGATGGTTGTCCTAGGCTACTAGGTGCGAGGACAATGAAGAGAGTGTGAAAAGGGTGGGGTTAACATGAGTTATACTTACTCCTCTTTATTAGTCAAATCAAAGAACAAATTAGGGCAACGATTTCTTTTATGTACTTGTAGCATCATGATATCAATTGGAATGTTAATGTAGATAATTATGAAGTTTTTTGTGGTGTTCTTTATTATACATGCCTATGGCATTGTATATTGTAATGGGTTAGGAGTTAATTTTCTTTGACTTTCAATTAGTTGTTTGTGATGGCATACAACTTTCTAAAAATTTTAAATTTTCTTTTATTAATTCTATTTTTTTTTAAATAAAAAATATATATATATATTTTTTTAAATAAAAAAAAATATATATATTTTTTATGAAAAATGAAATTCTTAATTTTCTATTGGTTGAAGAAAGTGATGTGACTATTTTTATGGGGTTTTAACAGGGTATTTTCAGATTTAAATATTTAATTCAAAAGTAAAAAATTCAAAAATCCCTCCAAATGCCACACAACCATCACTTTAATTTGTCATTTAATGTGAGCATTCTTCATGTGAGTGATATCATTATTTTAATCCCTTCTTGATGTAAAATATATCATTTTTTAATCTATTTATGTTCCATTAATTTATGCTTTAGTACTTCACTGATTTGATAGTACTTCTTACTTTAGTCTTGTCATTTAATGTGGTAATTCTTATTATTTATTCCTTAAAATTGTAAATTTTAATTGTACAGATAAATTTCGCTATCTCAAAAAATTACATTGAAAAAAAACTTATGAGTTCCCCTTGATTTCAATTGTATAGATAAATTTAGTTCTCTCAAAAATATATATTGAAAAAAAAACTTCAAACTTCAAACTTCTCACTTTTATTATGCAATTTATCCCTCTTATATGCAATTTCATTAACAAAATCAAGTTTTACTCCATTTCCGTCATTTGTTACCAGTTTAACCTCTAATTTTTTTTACAAAATAACGAATTAAAACCAAGTTAACATTAAAACTATTAATTTGTTTTTGAAAACCTAGTTATTCATGAATGTTCAAGACAATTAAGTAATAATAATAATAGGAGAGGGTCATAATCCCCCGGATGGGGTGACACGTCACGCGATTGAGCCACGCGGGATCAGGCTGGGACGCGATATTAATGCATCTACCGACCACCATCCCCTCCGACTTTAACTCGACATGGATCAGAGCAGGCGCATTCAAGCGATGAGCCCCTTCGCGCAAGGGAAGGGTACCAGCCATCAACGCACTCACCAACAGGTTTTAATGGCCATGGCGGTCATGCTAGCCCACGTCCTTATCACCCAAGTCGACAGAGCAAAGCGCTAGTCGCTCTTTGCAGCCTCCGCTCCACTGGAACAACAACATTGCAGCAGATTCTCCTCCACTCCACCAGAACAACAACAACACTCTGTGGCCCCGTCAGAGTTCTGGAGCAAAGCGACTCATATGGAAAGAACCCTGGTAATCTACCAGACCCCCACCATGCCCAGAGCGAGAGGGAAGCCGCGTAGGGGAGCTGCCTGGTATACGGCAGAATCACGATGCCAGAGGAAAAAGAAATTCGAGAAGGCAACTGCAATGGCAGCCATCCGAAGGAGCACGACACCATGCACGCCTCCAATGGCGTATGTGGAAGAAGTTATCCTGGAGGAAGGCCTGGAGAGCGTCCCCGAGCACACTCTGTTCACAGTGTCGGATAACTGGAACCCACCTTCGGAGTTTGGTTCAGATAGCAAGCCGCCGCCTGTGAGCATTCCGCCTGGCCCCAATGCCACCAGCCTAGAGGAGCCTTACCCCACCTGCTATGTCGAAGAGGAGATTCCTCTTGAACCACCCATGGAGGCAGCGCTACAAGCACACAATCAACAAGCGCACACACATCATGAAGCAACTGAGCCCATCCCCCCGGTGTCAATTGATAGCCACAGGCAGGAGCAGTCACTCTTCACTGATTCGGGGTACCTCACTCTCATTTTTGAGTTGAGGAGTCTGTTGGATGATCAGATCTTTCGCCTCGCACAAATTGACTAGAGACTCGACCTGGTCTTCGCAACTCACTCAAGAACTCTTCCAAAGAGACAATGCCCAACGTGTGCGCAGACTTATGCGTTTCCAGCAGGGTGGCGACAGCACAAGGACGAGGACAAGCGCGCAGGCTCAAAGGTTAAATGATGCTCAGGATTAGAATTTGCTTTTTTTGTTATAATTTAGGCTTCGGGCCAGTCAACTCTTAGTTTTCTTAGAACTAGTTCATGACATACAGTTTCAACTTCATGTCTGATAGTCCTGGTTTCCTTCGGGCAGGATGACACACTGTTAATTTTGTGAATTTTGTCAGCTGGGTAACACATGGGAAGGGATGCCTAGCTGTCTCGGTTTCCTGTTTAGGCGGGACAGCTGGCATCGCAAATGGCTATTGTATTTTTCTTATGCTAATATAACAGGTCCCATCCTTTTTTACTTAAAAAAAAAAAAATAGGAGAGGGACCAAATCCTTGATCTTCAGTCATTTAAATTTTTAAATATTTTTACCAAGTTCTACTACTTGTGTATTTTAAATATTTTTACCAAGTTCCATTAAATTTTATTATGTATTAAAAATATCTCAAACTAATTAACATCACATCCTAACAACATTTAGAGGCGTGGACCATGCACTTCTTACCAAAAGAAAAGCTTGATAATTAACATTTTGGTCTTTTTTAGACTCAGCTACAAATTTGGCAACTCAAATTTCTCTTGCATAGATGGATTAGGTGATTTTGAAAATAATTACAACATTCATATAACTTGACATTTTAAAATTATAATTTTATTAAAAATTTGATTTTAAATATTTTAAATGAAAAAATCATATAACGTTAATCTCAAATCCAACAATATATTGCATTTAGTTACTTAAAGGTAATACATATTTTGAACTTTAAATGATACATTAAAAATAACACATTTATATATAAATAAATACTAATTAAAAATTATAAACAAATAATAAATTATTACAAGTATTAAGTGTTTTATAATTGCTTTAACTATTAGTTTTGAACTACATACAACTATTATATTAAAATATTAAAAGACACGTAATTTCCCTTGTTAGTAAATTGAAATATGTATAGTGAAAATAATATATTTTACCTAGATTTACTACAAAAGTGACATACTACAATCACAATAACCAAATAAAGAACCAAAATAACACAAAAATATTATACATTATTGATGAAATCAATGTTCACTTGCCTCTTCAAGGGGGAAACCTCCAATTGAGCAAAACTTTGATTACAATAAGCTTCACAAGACATCTCATTACATCGATTCAACTTCTTTATATAGTTATATCTACCTCCTATGAACATTCTAGAGAAGGAACTTTCTAGCAGGCGGAACCTTGTAGTAAGCCTTCTTACAACTATTGTTTTCACATTACTATATGTGCCTTATTTACTAGAGATGGTCTCCATACATAGCAACGTATTTATATATTTAGGGGGTTAGGGTAGGACCCTAACATGCTTCCCCCCTTAAAAAAACAACATTCTCCTCAAGGCTAGAGATGATAGAATTGCTAAAGGATCTATGTTAGTTCCCATGTGGCATCCTCGAGCGATGTATCCTTCCATTGTATCAGGAATTTTAGAGTGGCTCGGAAGTTCCAATTTGTAAGCCACTAGCACAATACATTTTAGGACCTTACAAGGGCCATAAAACTTTGGAGCAAGCTTCTTGTGGTGGTTGTCTTTAAGGGAGGTCTACTTATAAGGTTGCAAACATAGGACGATGTTCAAAATGGTGTTCAGAACGATGTTGATCAACTTGCTACTTCATCAAATTATGAGCCATTAGTAGGTTATCGTTGAGAGTGCAAAGAATGTCGACCCAAGATGTGAGGTTTTTGTCGACCTCCTACACCTTAAAGACTCTGAGTAAGTAGGATGTTATTGATGGGGGCTTTGGGCCATAGACAACCTCAAAGGGATTCATTCAAGTGGCACCATGAGAAGTTGTATTGTACCACAATTTTTCTAGGGGTAACCACTGAACCCATTGGGATTTTCATTCTAAAAAACATTACCGCAAGTGTGCTTCCAAACACTTGTTGATAGCTTTAGTCTGACCATCATTTTGGGGGTGATAGGTGGTGTTAAGATGCAATTGAGTGCCTTGGAGCTTAAGCAATTATTGCCAGAAATTTATAGTGAAAGTTTGGTCACGATCTATCACAATAGATCACGACATACCATGGAGTTTAAAGATATTATCCATGAAGGCTTAAGAAACCATGGAGGTTTTAAAGGAGTGTTGTAGGGCACAAAAATGAGTATATTTGGAAGGCGGTCAACCACCACCATGATGATGGAACTACTGCCAAATTTGGGAAACCCCATAATGAATTCCATAGAAATGCCAATCCCTATAGTTGATGGAATGGATAAAGGTTGTAGTTCACCTGGAGTATTCATTGTTCTTCCCTTATGTCATTGGAAAAGGTCACATTCTACCACAAAAGTGTGGATGAACCTCTTCATGCATTCCCAAAAAAATGAACATTTGATTTGTTCGTATGTTTTATGAAAGTCAGAATGATTTGATGTTGGAGAGGCATGGAGTTCAGATGACATTGTTGATTCAAAGGTATATGGTTTGTTTAAATATAGACACCCTTTATAGATAAGCTCCTCATTGTGTCAAGTGTAGCCTTTATATGCACGGGGTGTCATTTTAAGTTGTTGGATCAAGCGAGAAATATTGGGATCTATGAACCATCATTTGTGAGCATCATTCAACCAATCTACTATGATAAAGGAGAGTGAAAAGAGGGACCCTTCCTCTTCATACTTTTGTGAGAGAGCATTTTCTACCACATTCTCCCTTCCCTACTTATAGATTATGTCATAATCATATCCCACAATTTTTGTGACCCATTTATGTTGCTTGGGAGACAAAATCCTTTGCTCCAGGAAGTAATTTAGGCTAGGATGATCTATTTTAATCTAGAAGCACTTCCCAAGTAAGTATGGATGACAAATATCCACAACATGCAATATAACCGTCATTTCTTTTTCATAAGAGGATTTTTCCAAGTGTCGCTCATAGAGTTGTTTGTTGGTAAAGGCCAATGGTCTTCCTTCTTGCATGATTACTTCTTTAATACCCTTACTAGAGGCATTACATTCCAAAACAAAGGTCTTAGTGAAGTATGGTAGATTTAGTACCAGGGTTGTACACATATCATTCTTCAAATCCTGGAAGGCCTACTCTACGACTTCATTCCAACTAAAAGCACTTGTTTTAAGCAAGGTGGTGAGGGGAGTTGTAATCTTACCATAGTTCTTGACAAACTTTATGTAGTAACCAATGGAAAAAAAAAACCTCATAAGATTTTAATGGTTTTAGGACACGACCAATCCTTCGTTGCTTCAATTTTCTTCAGTTCCACACATACACCATCACGACTAACAATATGACCCAAATATTCAACTTCAGAGACACCAATGGTGAATTTGGACCTCTTGAAAAATAGTTGATGATTAACAAGCAGGTGTAAGACTGATCCACATGGCTGACATGGGAATGCCAAGTTTTATTATAGATCAAGATGTCATTAAAAAGATGAGGACAAAATGACAAATTAAGGGTTGAAAGATGTTGTTCATGAGACTCTGGAAGGTGGAAGGTTCATTGCAAAGGCCAAAGGGCATCACCGAGAAATCGTAATGGCCTTCATGAGTACCAAACACAATTTTGGGAATATATGTGTCCTTCATGCAAATTAGATGATAACTGGAATGAAGATCAAGTTTGGTGAAGAATTGAGCACCTTTGAGCTCATCCACGAGGTCTTCAATGACGGGAATGGGGAACTTATCGTTGACTATTATTTTTTTGAGAGCTCAAAATTCAGGACACATGCACCAAGTGCCTTCTTTTTTTAGGACCATGACAACTGGTGATGAATATGGACTAATATTAGGGTGGATGGCACCAGTGGCTAACAACTCTTAAACTATCTTTCTGATTTCTTTTTTTGGGAAAATGGGTGGCGATAAGGGCATACATTGGGCATGAGGCTACCTAGTATGAGTGGAATAGAATGATCATGCGCACCTCAAGAGGGTAGTAGGCCTTAGGGGGTTTCAAACACAAATTGGTGTTTGGACAAGACTAATTGCATGTCATCATGGATGGGTTGAGAAGGTGTCTCAAAGGCTTGAATGACATGAAATTGTGTGGCAATTCCTAAATTCATTTTCTTAAGAAGTTTTTCCATACGGTGTGAGTTGATGGTCTCTAAAGAACTGGATGTGATTCCTTAGAAGGTTTAGTGATGCCCCTCCTATTGGAAACTCATGTATAACTCACATAATTCCATGGTGATGGGACCTAATGTTCGTAACCATTCATCATAAAAAACAATGTCACAACCACTCATTTCAATAGAAAACATGTGGGTTTTCAAGGAATAATCAACCATTTGGAGCCACACAGTTTCACAATGACCACCACATTTCATGGAACCTCCATTAGCAATCACGATCTAGACTCTTGTTCATGGTATGGAAATAGTAGTGTGCTTCTTGGGCTAACCATCAATGAATGAAGTTATGGGTGCTATCATTACCAATTACGATAATGACTTTGTGATGTTTGATGTATCCAATCAATTTGAGGGTTTGGGGAGCTGAAATACTAGTCAAGGCATGTACAAAGATTTTGGGATCCACATCCTGGGAAGAAAAGGGAGGAATGTCTTAAGTGGAGGAAAATGCTCCTGAGGTGATCCGGATTTATGTAGGAACACAATGAAATACAGAAATACACACAAACGCAGAGATGCAGTGGAAATAAGACTTCATTTCATTAATAACAAATGACTGAAATATGCTTACAGACAGAATGGAAATAAACTAGCTAGGGTGTTGGTAGCTTATCTCTGAG
>JZKD02S0356670.1:0-14121 GCA_000966675.3 Picea glauca | reverse complement strand
AGCTCTTTAAGAGGCTTCCAACCAAGTAGTAGTACGAACCATTAAGACTTGGGCACACATCTCTTCCTTCAGGCCATTGATAAAGCACTCCCTGAAGAAGGTATCTGACATGTCTTCAATGTGAATGGTGAGTTGACCAAAAGCTGAGATGAACTCTTCAAATGTACCAATTTGCTTAAGCTTGGTC
Source organism: Picea glauca (assembly GCA_000966675.3). Lineage (NCBI taxonomy): Eukaryota > Viridiplantae > Streptophyta > Pinopsida > Pinales > Pinaceae > Picea > Picea glauca. The sequence goes on along the minus strand of JZKD02S0356670.1, from coordinate 13,934 downwards.
AGATGGCCCAAATAATGAGTGTTTGTTTCAAAGTGTTCATAGAGGTCAGAGACAAATTGTGTCCAAGCAATAAATCCATAGTGGGAGTCCTTATGACATTTCCACCATTGCCAACATTCAAGATATAAATATAAGGCACCCACATGAATTTTCATTAAGTCATCAATGATGCCATGTAGGGAAAAATAAAATTCCATGTGAGTGACCTATCCTGTGGGGTCAGGGCCATCAAATTTGTTGACATCTACTTTAGGGATTCTATGTCATGTTTAAGTCATAGGGTCATGGGAAAATGGGTTAGAGTGATGCCCCATGGGATTGGATGATCCAGTTGCCTCTGGTTAGGAAAAATGGTCCTGGAACTGATAACCCTTGAATTCATTATACATTGCCATGAGTTGGGACAACTAGTCTGGGACTGAGTCTAGTTTGGCAAGATTTTCATTGAGGAAAGAAAACTTTTCCTTAGCAAAGGAGTGGTTGTGTTTTATTTTGTGTTGCAACTCGTCACATTGAGTTTCCAAGGAGGAGACTTGTGTGGCTATCTCGTTGCCTCTAGTGGCCATAGAGATGCAAGTCCACTGTAAAAAATTCATTCGAGAGTGGTACCAAGGCGATCAACACTGCATTCTAGGTATTTTGCGATAGTTTCATGGCAGTGGGGCCATCAGGTCTACCAAAAAGGATCACTTGAGAGTGGTACCATGACGATCAGTGTGACCTAAGGATTCAATTGACATAGGTCCAAAACAAGGGTGCAGTTAGGACCCAAACTAATAATACTGCACCGATAGAATGATCGAATTCTCAATACTATAGTTTATGTAAGAAATTTGTGGATTGGTAGCAAGAAATAAGATTTCTACTGATAATGCACAAATTCTCAATATAGCCTTTTATGTAGGAATTTCATGGAATGGAAGCAAGAACTAGGTTTTTGAGGGTCTTGAGGACAAGGGGCTCTTTGATATATGTGTGGGGTCCAACAATAGTGCTCGACCCAATTTCTCAAGGAACTAACTAAGGAGTCTCAATCGTACCCTTAGCTATACTACCCAATTACCTAGGTACTATAGAGTAATCTTCCAGAGCGTTGTTCTCGATGCCACTATAGTAACAAAACGATCGATCAAATTATCTAAAGATAGTTTCATGTAACCTAGGGGACTTCTAATATACCCTAGGGTATGTGGAAGTGGAAATACGTATACATGTTTTGTCTGATGTGGCACTACTTGAAAGGGTGCCAACAAGGGTTACAGGGGTGTCCAATTAGGTGAAACCTCTTGTATTTCATGTGTGTATTCTTCCCCTACTATATATTTACTTGTTGAATGACAAATCATTGTGTTATTTATAGACATTGGAACACAACTCTAGCCTAGAAAAAATGCTTTAAAATATGTGCTCAAGAAAGTTCTCTGATACCACTTGTAGTGTTCTTTATTAGTAAATTGAAAGATGCAGACCATAGTTAATAGGTTTTACCCAGATTTACTTCAAAAATGACATATTGCAACCACAATTGCAAAATAAAGAACTAAAATACCACTAAGTGTTATACCTTTATTGACGAAAGCAATGTGTGCTTATCTCTTCAAGGGGGAAACCTCCAATTGAGTAGAGATCCAATTACAATAAAATTCACAAGACATCTAATTGCATTGCTTCTACTTCTTTATATAGTTCTATATACCTCTTAGGAACATTCTAGATAATGAACTTTCTAGTAGGAAGAACCTTCTAGTAAGCCTTCTTACAATTATTGTTTTCACACTACTACAAGGGCCTTATTACTAAATATGGCCTCCATACATAGAAATATATCTATCTACCTAGGGGGTTAAGGTAGGACCCTAACATTTTGGATGACAATTTCATAGGTCTACGACTCAAGCCTCGACAATTTCTTAGGAACATTCTAGATAATGCAATTTATAGTAGGAAAAACCTTCTTACAATTATTTCTTTCACACTACTACAAGGGCCTTATTTACTAAAGATGGCCTCCCTACATATAAATATATCTATCTACCTAGGGGGTTAAGGTAGGACCCTAACGTTTTGGATGACAACTTCATAGGTCTACGAATCAAGCCTCGACAATTATGGTAATTGTGGCATGGGACATGGGGTAGACTTTGATATTTGGTTGCAAACTATTCTTTTGAGGAAATTGTTAGGGGGTATCACTACTCCATTATATCAAGCCTTTAGAAATTAAAAATAATCTCACATAGTTGTGAATTAGGTTGTAACACTTCTCATGAAGCCATCTGACCATCCAAAACAAGGTAAAATGACTATTAAAAGGCACACTGGGTGGGGGGAAAGCAACAATAGAAAACACGGAGGCCATCCAAGTAAATGCAAAGCTGAGATGGTGTCTAAGGTAGTAATAACCGCCTACCATGACAGAGTCTCAAAGGCAACCAAAAGGGTATTGGATTCTTAATACTGGCGTTTTGAGGAGAAGGGATATTAAACTCTTGAAAATGGTAGAAGTTTATTAACATATAAGAATCTTCATTTCCATGACAGTGGAGATAGGAAGATCTCAACATAATAAAGTTATCAATAAACTGAACCAACAAGAAGGAAAACTAGACCACATTGATGAGAAATATGAGAATCTCATCCATGAAATTTGGGGCTCTGAAGCAAGAAGTGAGGACATGCCAAGAGGAAGAACAACCTAGAAAGGTTAAAGAAGAGGAACTGGGCAACATGGAGGCAATGAATTTGATGAAGTTTCCAAGACCTATCTCGAGGAGGATTTACCTCCAATCTTCATTAATATTGATTCAGATTCCAATGATTAGCCATAGTGTTTTTAGGTTTTTGATATATCATAGGTTTTATACAATCATGACTATCATAAATATTTTTGTTCAAACTACATTAACATAGATTTAAGTTATGTTTATCTTAGTATAAAACTTCAAAACAACCTTGGAGAATAGAATGTAGAAAATTCACTTTTTATATTTAAAATAACAATATTAATAAAAATTAACTAAATTACATTAAAAAATTTCATATTAGAGTTTTTTTATAATAAAAAACCATATAACTAATTACTTATAATCCAATTTGATTATATATTAATATTAAGAAACTAGAACTACCTGGTGGCAATCCCTCCAATAGAGTATAGTCAATATGAAAATCACTAAAGAAAAATCTGTTGCATAAGTCACTAGAAAGATCATTAAAGCAAGATGTGCTTAGGTGATCCTACAACCTTTGTCCAACTTCAAGTTCATGGGGCATGATTATCAACACCAAAGGAGAAATGGATTTAAAGTTGTATTTGTTGAGGCTTTTAAAGTTCAAAGTATAATGTGCATTGTAGCAAGCCACGATATGATCCACATGTTTTAAATCAAGGATTTTAAATAAAATAATTATTATATGATTTGATTAATAATGTTAATAATTTATTTTATTGGTGGTAAAGAAGAAGATTTTCATTTTTGTCAAATGTTTTTTTGTTTAAGGTTGTTAATTTGTTTCCTTACATTTGAGGAAGATTATCTTTTAGTCAATCATAAGTAATTTTAAGTCTTACTCCATGACCAAAAGACATTTCAACGTATATAGCATACACAATAAAGTCAACATCCCTTGTAATCATCGTTGAGGTTACCTCCAATAAAATCATATACTTTTAAATAACATTAATCACATACAAATGACTTATAATACTTACTTTAATAACATGTTATCGAACCTTATTTATCTTAATCATAAATTATATCATAACTTTAAATTATATTATTATTATTATTATTATTATTATTATTAATTATAAAATCAAACCACTCCCAAAATTGAATTATAGTTAATATTGTGGTGGAGCCCTCCTTATCAATATAATATTTGCAATGGATTTTCAATCTCTATATATATTGTCTACATTAGTTTCATGTTTTACACACATATTGATCATGTTGATTAGCATGTTTCTTTAAACCATGAAATAAAGTTCAAGTGGGTCTTTCTCTCCTCAACGACGAGGACTCTCATTCAAGTGAATATTTATGATGAAATCATGATATCTTGATCTCGTAAAAGATGAAAGTCTAAACCATTTCATCTTATCAGAGGACAAGTAAACCACATTGCAATCCAATCATTCATCAAAACACAAAGAAACTAGTAAGAAAACACTCTTGAAGAACTTCAATTTGCCCACAAGATTGATATTTAGTATGGGCATAATTCAATAACTATGCTTGTCATGCCTAGATCACTGATCTATGTATGTACATGTCCTTGATCTGTTCTCATCCTAACTTCAGTCAATGGATGTTTAAGTTGTCCACACACAAAAATACTCAAGTGTTGTTAAGGAACTTGAAAGCAAGAACAAATAACTAATTCTTTTATCAAATCTCCTTCTGGGATCCAAGATGCAATCTTTCACTTAATAGACTAAGTGTTCATGCTTTGTATATGAGGTTAGATTTGATAACAAGAATCTCAATTGTTGTCCAAAAACTAATGAAAACGTAGTACTAGATATAACCATAAGTTTACTTTGAACCATTCCTTTGAATCAATCAATTATAAAGGTATTAAAACCCTATTCATGTACTATTGATCTTCAATTGGATTTATCAGTACAAAGGTAAATCTTATGAGAAATAAGTGTGAACTCTTGAATCCACAATCAATACCCCTGATGTAATGAATACATGGTGACACTGTACTTCTTGTATCCATACCAATTGTCTATGCACAAAAGTGACTCATCTATCATACATTGCACAGTATTAATGGTGTATCTGAAACAATAATGAAAGCTCTTAAAGAACGATTACCAATCCTTTGGGATCGATTCTCACTAAGAGGGTATTGAACATTTGTTGGCCTTAAGGCTCTTATGTCATTCGATTAGTGATTGAATCGATCTTTGTAGGACTGTGTAATTGTAACTGTAAACTTAACTTTGTAACTTGCATCAATCAAAGAACTAAGCTACAATTTCAGTGAGATGGTAAACCACAAAATTGTAATCACTTATCCATGAGAGAGTATAAATGTTATTACTAGTTATCTTCGGAGATAAACCTAGTCATCAAGCTCAATACCATAACTGGAAACATAAGCAAATGGTTAATTTTATGAATCATCTACAGGTTGAAAACTCACTACAATTATGAAATCATTGATATCACATAAGAGATGGAATACCAACATATGAAATCATCAATGAACCAATCCTTTGAATCAATCAATTATAAAGGTATTAAAACCATATTCATGTATTATTGATCTTCAATTGGATTTATCAGTACAAAGGTAAATCTTATGAGAAATAAGTGTGAACTCTTGAATCCACAATCAATACCCCCGATGTAATGAATACATGGTGACATTGTACTTCTTGTATCCATACCAATTGTTTATGCACAAAAGTGACTCATCTATCATACATTGCATAGTATTAATGGTGTATCTGAAACAATAATGAAAGCTATTAAAGAACGATTACAAATCCTTTGGGATCGATTCTCACTAAGAGGGTACTGAACATTTGTTGGCCTCAAGGATCTTATGTCATTCGATTAGTGATTGAATCGATCTTTGTAGGACTGTGTAATTGTAACTGTAAACATAACTTTGTAACTTGCATCAATCAAAGAACTAAGCTACAATTTCAATGAGATAGTAAACCACAAAATTGTAATCACTTATCCATGAGAGAGTATAAATGTTATTACTAGTTATCTTCGGAGATAAAACTAGTCATGAAGCTCAATACCATAAACTGGAAACATAAGCAAATGGTTAATTTTAGGAATCATCTATAGGTTGAAAACTCACTACAATTATGAAATCATTGATGTCACATAAGAGATTGAATACCAACATATGAAATCGTCAATGAATTTAACTATTGTTGTAGCAAAAGAAAACTATCCTAGCAATGATACAAGATAGGCTTTGTGCCCCGGGTTGGTGGGCCCTTGCCAACTGATAGAAAGCCTTTAAAAATTACAACATCGGATCCAGATAACACCACATAATTACATAATGAATGCTTGTATTAAAACAAAGTATGAAATCACAGTGCGCAGATTAATCCATACATTCATTTTCCAACAGAGGCAAATACCAAATCGTGGTGATCTCCAACATCTTCAATTAAACATATCCATCGGTTCTATGCCAATACATTATATTCCCAATTGTTATATAGGAAGGTCGCCATCCTTTGATTGTGCAAACCAGAGTTTAAAAATAGTTACAATTTTACTACAATTTGATTCGAGACCACCATCCAGAAATACTTAGAAGTTACAAGAACAAACCAAATCATGTCTTGATGTCACATGCTATTCATGGAGCCTCCCATAGCCAAAGATATGAATTGTAGTTTGTTGAATATCTTGGAAAACGACTTGCAACATAAATATGGGAAAACACAGTTTGAGAAAACTTTTTATCTCCCTAACCATGCAATATTTCAGGAATATGTTTATGAGTGACCTGATTGAGACCATCTTGCACAAAACCCATGTTCTAGATTTCTCAAATTCTTTTTCCTTCACCCAGAAATCTCCCAAAAGTTGATTGCTTCTATTTCAACACGTTTTTTTACTAAGAAACCCTTGGTCATGGTTGGAGACCGCCATGTGTAACATGGGCGCGAACCAAAGGTCACGAACCATTTGGCAACTAACCTTCCAAAACATGTGTGACCATTCTTGATTTGGGTGAGCACACATATGTCAACCTACAAACCTAGGTACCAGAACAATTGGCACTTATTATCAATATTGGCAAAATAGGAGGCCAACACCAATCTTGACAATGTTGGCACTTATCATCAATATTTTTATTTTTTTCAAGAAAATCATGCACTCACAAACTGAAATGGTTTGGAGTAATATGGAATATGAAAGTTGTTTCCTTTGTCATATCCTAAACCATTCGATGTTTGTTGACATATATGTCGTCCCAAGGTCCAATGATTGGTTTGGAAAGAGAAAGTTGAACTTGTTCATGCTAAATTTGAACAACTTCATTTCATCTGCATGTGGAGTTGTCTTTCCGAGTTTCTCTTGAGTGCATTGTTGATTTGAATGACCATCATCATTATCATAGAGAGGATTGTTCTAAATGAGAATTAGTTCATAATGCTTTACTAACTGTTGATTTTTGATATCCCTGATTTCATCATTTAATAGTTGAGATTGAGATTGCAGCAAATGAACCTTTGTTTGCATGAATCGCAAACATGTAATAACATTTTCCAATGTTTCATTGGTCGAGATGACCAAATTGATCTTTGTTGTTGCTAGCAAAGTTTCCAATAAGGAAACGAATTCCATGATCTTAGCCATCACTGTCACACTCACTTGCACTGGCTCACTTGAACTCACTCGCTTGCACTTCATGCTCATTTGATTTTGCTTCTAGGAAGTTGAGGGTGTCAGATACTACTGAAAATTCACCCAAAGTGTAATGTTTACAATGGTTTGATTTTTAATCACCCAACCTTGTCAAAGTTTGACTTATAATGTTTCAAACGGGTGTCGGGTTCAACCTAAAATGCACCCAACAAGTACAATGCAATTTGATTTCAAAGATACAAGTAAACTTACAAAAAGACTATTTGCAAGTTACAGTTAATGTTGATTCTAGAGTTGAATGGATCTTCAAATTTGAATGTGTTGTCGATGCTTTGAGTCCTTGAATATTAGCTTGATGTGTCCATTACTTCAATGATTTGGATGTGAATTTCTCCTTTGATTAATTTAATTGAATTACCGTGTGTTTATTCTTGCATATGTATATCAAATGAAGCATTATTGTGTTGAAGGTTAAGTGTCAAAACAAGACAAAAACACCATGAAAAACATTCAAGGAAGAATTCACCATCACACACAAGCGCAAATAATTTGACCTCCTTATTCAATTTCAGGGTAGGTCAAAGACAATATCCCAAAGAAAAATGATTTTATTAAGACATCCTCCTTGTGACCACAATGATGCACTCATCATTTACAATGCAATCCAACTTGATTTGACACTTACAAAGTTGAATTGATCTTCAAATTTCTGTGTACAACATTTTGAATGATCAAACAAGGGTTCCCATTGATGGAAATTTAACAAAAATAAAAATATATTATGCCACCAAAGCATGAAAGAAAAATATTTTTTTCTCTCCTTTGAAAAAAGGGTTATTATACCCACCAACATAACAAACAAAGTTACCAACTTAATGAGAACTCTCTAGACTTCTCGTTTTTTAGAGGTCACATTTAGTGACTATTTTTACTCATGTTTCAAAAAGTGGTGCTACCAGTAGCACACCATATTTTTAGAAGTGGTTAAAATTGTGACTGGTTTGAAATCGTGGCCTTGGCATTGCAGAAAAAACAGTAAAATTGACCCTTGAATCGAAAAGTGATGCTATTACTAACACCATTTTTTTAATGAGTTAAAACTATGACCTAATTGAAATTGTGACCTTGACGACTAATACCACCGCAAATAAAACACTGAAAAATGACTCATAAATCTAAAAGTGTTATTGCTTGATAATTTATTTATTAATTTTTTTTTTTAATAATTTACATTAAACAAAAAAACTTCTTTAAAAAAACAAATTTTTATATACCGAAAAAACCAAAAACCAAAAAAAAATAAAAAAAAAACCAAAAAAAACTTAATAGTAAATACCAAAACACAATGGTTTATAAATAAAAAAATTAAAAAAACTAAATAACAATAAATTAAAAAAAAAACACTAAATAAAACTTAAATCTAAATAATATTAAAAATTTATTAAACTCAAATTTAAATTTAAATAATAATAATAAATTAAAATTTTGAAAGTGGGAGGGGAAGGGAGGGGAGAAGGGCCCCACTTTCAAAAATTTATGTTTTTATTATTATTTAAACTTAAATTTCAGTTTTTTATTTATTATTATTTAGATTTAAGTTTGTGTTTATTTTTAAATTTTTTAATAGTTTAGTTTAATATTTATAATGTTTCTCTATATTTTTAAATTTTATAAAAAATATATATATACTTAGTTTTATTTGTTTTTATGTATTTTTCAATTTTTTTTTTGTTAAATTTTATGATTTAAGGGTTATTTTTTAATTATTTTTTTTTTAATTATTTGATTAAAAAGAAATTGTAATTCACATTTTTTCCAACAATTTTTTTTTCTTTATTTCTTGAATAAATTTTTTTTTTTTTTTTTTTTTCTATTAAAAAAGAAATTCTTTAGGGGTATCTTTTTCAATTATTTTCTTGATGTAAATTATTAAAATAAAATAAAATAAATTAGTAAACAAATTATCAAGTAATAACATTTTTAAATTTGTCTCAATGGTGAAGATCAATTGGCAACATAGTGCATTGTTAAGGCACTCTTTGTGACGTCTATCTTCGAACCTTGCAAAGATGTTTGTACCAGGTGGAACCGCATGGGTAAGCATGGAGATTATAGTGGTAGTGGTCTGCACACTCAATCATTGATCTGTGATCTATTTGCAATGGACTTGTGTAAGTGGATTGTTGGGCGCAATTGTTAATGTTGAGGCTTGGGCATAAGGGGTGTTTGTTGCGCTCTCTTTCTCTCCCTTGGGCACAAGTGTTGTACTACACTGCTCTTTTCAGTTGGCTTGCATGGAGGAATTGCTACACTACAGTTGCATGTTGTTTATTGTAAAGCCAAAAAACAAGAAGGAAATCATATTACCTCCTTCCAACTACTGAATGCAAAGGCACGGGGTTTCTCTTGCATGTGGAATGTTGTGGTGGCTTGCAAGGGATATGCGATCTAGTTGGGATTCCAAGCGATGTGTAGGGGATGGGCGATGACCTATGAGCAATTCGGTGGGTTGATCTGCCCGCTAATCGTTGGGTGATCTTGCACTCAATGAGTTCTGCACCACTCGACTTCTTCTGATCTTGCACTCAACGAGATCTGCAGCACTCGGATCTGAACTCATTCAATAAATGTTTGGTATGCAGTGCCTCTATCTCTACACGATTAGTAGTGCAAATACCGTTGGAAAATCAACAACCATAGAAATAACCTGCTACATGTTGGTCACTATGAAGCAAAGCGCATGATAATTATTAATGTTTTTTGCTCGTTTTGTAGCCGATCTTACACCATTACATTCAACGAAAGTATCCTTTTCTCAACCTCTAAAAAAACATATAGTTTGCAGTGTAGCTTCCAGTAATTCTCCAGTGCATGGTAGGATGGGGATGCAGAGCTGCACTGGTATCTTTAATGGACTTACCCTTACAGGAAAAGATCCCACAATTGCACCACTATAGTTCAATGCAAGTATGGCACTTTCTACCATTGCAAATTCAACAAATGCTATACGAGTGGAATGAACATGATCTCCATGTAGTTGCATACTTTCTTCTATTTTTTTTAACATTGCTTACTACAACAAAGTTTCAATAGTTATTGAAATCAATAAGTAGGACCTTGTTTGGAAGATTCATGATGAGACAAATTCTTCTAGCTCTATGAATAATTCTTTTCGCGTCCATTCAAACATGGATCAATCGAAGCCATTCATAGTGCAGATCGATCTCAGATGTACACATTAGGGTTTTCATGGCTCGTAGGCAGCGTGGCTACTTTCTCTTGGATAATCAGAGTAGATTCGTCAATGATCATATCCAAATTTCTCATTCATTAATCTCATGGATGACTACCATGAGAAGCTACCAGGTTCTTACGACCATAAGAGCTTTGATACCATGTTAAGAATTAGAGCACAAGCTAGACAAGACAAGAACTTACGGAAAAGGATTTATGTTATTATGTTACAATGTATTGATCTCATGATATTAATTTATAGTACATGAATTGGACCACTTCTAGATCTAGATCTTATTGACAACTCATCAATGGATCATAACAACACCACATCGATCCATAAGATTTACAACTCATAAGTAGGTGGTCTCCAACTTTGTGATTGTCTAAGAACTCACAGTCACATCATTGATGTGGAAGTTAAAGATAAATGTATGAGAGGAAAATTGGGCAAGTCAAAGAAAAATTGATTGTGCACTACCACCGGCGGGATTCAAAGAACCATCACTAGTGAATATGAATCATTGCAAATAATATTTTACTTCCATGTGAACTAAATGAGTTAAGGGGAAGTTATAAATCTAATGAAATAACTTGAAGAGGGGTTCAACTCCAACGATCTACAATAGAAGAGAAAATCCTAGTTTGTGTTCTTAGACTTTGAGACCATTTTGCAGTCTGATCATGCTAGTATGCAATTGTATGAATTGTGGAGAGACTAAGACCTCTAAATTATACCCATAGGTTAAAATTGGTCATACTATTCAAAAAAGAGTTCAATTATATCCCTTTCCTTCTGTTTATATTGTGGATTCTGTCCATATTCAATTATATAGCATATGCATCTTGTGACTGTGACTGTGTAAGTGCACTACTTCCATAGCTACTACACTCTAACAACGTCGATCTAGTTTTATAATTTTGTTAGTGAATTGCATAGCTTGATCGTGCACAATATAGAAGCAACATAGATTTGCATGACTCCCTATTGAGTCTACATCGTGTAGTTTAGAGGGCACCTCAATGGGGTTAGATTGGGATAAAAGATTCCTTGTAGCTCTATAAATATAGGCTTGTGTATTTTTTCTTCTCTTCCCCCCACCTCATGTTTCCTTCTACTTCTCTATTACCACTATATGTGTGCTTCTTTGCCATTATATTCAATCCTTTTATGCACTGAGATAACTATCAACTTGTTCTTTTATTTCATTTTAAACTTGAAGTTACATATATTGCGATTTACAAAGTTTGTTTTACAATTGTGCTATGTTGAGATGGACTTTCCATTGAATATCACACAATCTATTTATTTTTTTTCCTTAGAAAATAGATACATTATGTACTTTCCAAAGGCATTTGCAACCATACAAATGGTCTTCAAGATACAATTGAAAGGCCTTTCTAAAAACCTCACAAGAAACATAAAATGTGTCCAAAATATTAAAGGCATCTATAGTCCTATTCAAGCATAAAAATTGTCGAAGGTATACAAACATATACATGCTTGTACAATCATCTACAAGCATGTTTAACCAACATAAAAAACTATCCAACAAGTATACATGGGTTTGAATGAACATGGTCCGTACATCATCATCCACCGATTTCACATAAAGTCCAACTAAGATCATTATTACATCATGGAAATAAAAAAGATTTTAAGGTGAACATATAGACCATTCCCCTATCATCAACTGAAAGACCAACTTCACGAAAAGAAAGGGTATGACCATATAGAAAATGATTAAAAATGAAATTTCCTGACAAATTCTCGAGACTAGTCACCCTTTGATTCTGACACTCAACAAGTACCTTCATCCAAAGATAAACCAGATTTCGAAAGGAAATTTACTTCTTTTGTGTTTTCTCTGTATGCATGAGAGAAACAAATGGAATTTGTAAACTACCAGAGATAACATGACTTCTAGAAAGAATCACGAAATCTATTTGCTTGGTTATACACCTTGTTAAACTTTTGCATGAACAATATGGAAGTTTCTATGAATGTTCCTTTGGCCAACTCTAATACACTCAATCCTATTGTACCCATAAGGAAATCTTGACCAAAAGGAAGGGATTTGCACATCAAATGTCAAACTATACAATTATAATATCCAAGTCTATTGTATTCTCCAATTTTATACTCATTGCAAGATTATTTCTCACAACATTGTTTCTATTTACATTTGAGATAGCATAATGTGTCCAAATGGAAATCCATCTCGAACTACTACAAAACACAAAAGAAAAGAAGCCTACCATAACAACTCTTAAAAACATAGGTTTTGTGCTACCTCATATACCAAAAGTGACCTGTCAAACTTCAAATACATAGTTACATAAATGTCATTTCCCTCATTGAAATGTAAATGACATGAGAAAATCTACATTTCCAGAACATTCAATATATTGTACAAATATCTAGAGGCCATTTCCTACATCATATAAACTATAAGGAAAATCCAATCAACTGATATAGTTTTGGATTCAATTCTCTCAATAAATTGTGTTAAATCTAAGCCATCCAAACTTTGACACATTTGATCTTTTACATGAAGACCACACATCATAATTATACGTTGGATTGTGCAGAGTCAATAAATATAATGGATTGAATGGATAAATATTTCTCCTTCTCGCTCATTATCATTGAGTAGTTGGGAAGAGTTTCCACGTTTCTAATATGCACACAAAAGCATATTAAATATGGTTATACTAGGAAGTTCACAGAAAATTAACGAGACATAAGAATCATAAGAGAATGTTGGGTGAGTGCAAGCTAATGATGGTCTCTCATGACGCGTTAGTGGCAATGACAACCTGCAAAAACAACAATTTATTAACTTGAAGGGATTATTCAAGGAAATTTTACAATGAATTTGAATATGGTGTAAGAATATGAAACATAGTAAATTGAATTAGTTTTCTGAATATACAACTTGTATTCATAGACATTGTGAATAACTAGGTCAAATTTGTTTTTTTTTTCTAACAGCGGTATCTTGTTTTTCCAACAAAATATAAAGTATATGTTTTCGTTCGTTCAAGTGTTGAGTGTTTTAACGATGGAATTTCATTCCAAAAACTTGTATACTTGTAGATAATCTGTTTTTCTTATGCCGTGTATTTTTTGGAAATTTTTAATATTAATTTTATATTTTTCTAAAATTATCAAAGTCAACATATGCCTGAAATTACAACGTCTTTTGTTCGTGCAGTCTAAAAGGGTCTTAATATGATCAAAACATTCTCTCACACTCCTATACATGGTAAGACCTAGACATGGAAAGATTTAAACATCACAAGTCATGGAAATACCTAGAGCTAGACCTTACC
>JZKD02S0356648.1:0-18880 GCA_000966675.3 Picea glauca | reverse complement strand
TGACATTGAACCAGACCCACCTCAAAAAGATGAAGATAAGAGAGATGAGAAGTATTTCCTCTAAAACAAATATAAAGTTGAGCATGACTGCAGATCCAGGTAAATTATTTGATCATTAAATTTATAGTTGATTGCATTCTTAAATAAGTGAAGGGTATTATCTCTAGTGTGGGTGCCCTGATGACTTGGACCATTATCCCTGGTACGGGAGTCCAAACCTTATTGATTGATTATTATAATAGTCAAGAAGACATAAAAGATCTAGCAAGCAAGTAAAAGAAGACATCCATCCTTTAGACTTCAGAGAGAATTACTTGACTCAGAGGGAGTCAAAACAAAATGAAAAAGAAGGAAGAGACAAGACCTTCTCCCCCTTCAGCAGTTCAGAGGGAGACAGACATTATTCCAATTGATCCAGTAGCTCCAGTTGTTGATATGCCCAAAGATATTGCAGTAGGGAATAAAAGGCCCCCCTAGGCTCGATGAAACTCTGCAGAAGGCAGAGGAACATACAAGTCCCTCAAGGGACATCTCGAGAAAGCAAAAGAGATTTTCAAGCTACCCTTCAGCCATGAGCCACTTCATTGATTCTAAGGCTCCATGTCATGGAGAAGCAACAGGAGAACACGTATGGCAAGATGCCATAACAGAAGAATACCAGTATATCTTAAAGAATGATTTATGAAGCATTGTTCCAAGACCAGTAGGGAAGTCTATGGTGACTTCCAAGTGGATCTATAAAATCAAGCATGCAACTGATGGAAGTGTCGAGAAATACAAACTGAGATCTGTGGCCAGAGGATTCCCACAAACAAAGGGAGTTATCTATGATGAGACACTTGATCCAAAAGCCGAGTTATTGGATACAAGCAAGATTTGACTTCTGATTTCGAGATAAAGGATTTGGGTATGATGCACTACTTCTTGGGACAAGAAGTATGATAGAAGACCAATGAGACTTTTCCTGAGTCAAGGAAAATATACAGTGAGGATATTAAAGAAGTTCAGTATGACTAAATGCAAATCCATGCCTACACCGATGAAGATGAATTTGAAATGATGATGATTCAGACGAGATTATTCCACAGCTAATTGGATCATTGATGTATCCAGTTAAACCCAGACTCGATATATGCTATGCAGTGAATGTACTTAGCCAATTCATGAGTCAGTCGAAACAGACTCACTGGACAGCAGCGAAACATGTACTGAGATATCTACGAGGCACAGTTAGATATGGCCTAAGATATGCCTCCATTGCAGACTTGAGTTTGCAGGGATATGCAGAATGGACAGAAAGTACAGTCCACCGGAAGAGCACACCCGGTTGTTGTTTTACCATGAAGTTTGCCATGGTTTCCTGGTGCAACAGGAAACAAAGCTCTGTGGCCTTAAGTACCACAAAAGCAGAGTATATAGCATTGTGTGTGCGAAGCAGTGTGGCTTCACAAGCTTCTGACAGATTTACTTGATCATGAGATGGATTCTATGATTATAACCAGAGTTGTGTGAAGCTCTTTGAGAACCTTGTGTTTCATGATAGATCGAAACACGTTGAGATAAAATATCATTTTTCAGAGACATGATGCAGAGGAAAGCAATACACGTGCCGTACCTTCCTACACATGAGCAGATTGTAGACATCTTCACCAAACTAGTTTGGTGAAGAATACCTCTCTATCTGAGAGGCAGTGTTGATGACTATAGCCAAGACAAAGTTCGAGTACTTCCGTGCGAGACTTGGCCTGATGGAGAATGCCTCCCTAGCTGAGAGGGAGTGTTGATGATTACAGTTGTGTGAGACATCCTCCAGGACATAGACCTGAGAGAGAGCCCATGAGTTGGGTGTGTGGTTCCTATCTCAGACAAGAACTAGAACGTTATGCTGGCCTCCTCTGTGCAGAAAGTTGAGATGATACTCCACATGATACTCCAGGTGATTCTCAAGTGTAACGCAGTGAGAAAGAAGATCTACTGAGTTGGACATGCCTATGGCTGAGCACAGGTGAACGTGTGAAATCCCATGAGTTGGGTGCATCGTTCTGAGACAGAGATGAAACGATGTATTAGCCTCCTATGACCAAAGAGTTGAGATGATGAACTCCATATGACTCTCTTGTGTAATGCAGTGAGAAAGAAGATCTGTTGAGTTGGACGTGCATGTGGATGAGCACATGTGAACGTGATCCTAGTGGCTGAGCACTAGTGAGTGTGGTTCTCCTGTGAGACACAGTGAGATAGAGATTTGGACATCCCTGTGGCTGAACACAGATGGATGTGCCCCTAGTGGTTGAGCACTAGTGGTTGTATGAAATCCCTTGCTATATTGTTCAAGAGTCAAGCTTACCTGTAACCCTATTTGTGATGTAAAGGGTAAAGGTCGGCCCCGCCATAAAGTGAAAGATAATTAATATGGTAATTATTAATTATTTTATGAGTTATAGAGGTCGGCCCTGTTGTGCCAATAAACACTACTGTTGACAGGTTCAGTCTAATATAAGTAAAGGTAAGTTCCCCATTGAGGAATCATATCACAAGTGTGAGTTTGGAAATTTCAGCAAACACTTGTTCTTGGGAAAAGTGTGCACCTCTCTTGGGCGCTAGGTTTCTAGGGTTTGTGAGCACCCTCTTGTGTGCTAGGTGTTTATGGTGGTGAAGGTCTTTCTCTTGAAGAATATAGCAAAGGATTGGCTAGGTTTTCTTCCCTTGTTGAGAAGGGTTTCCCAGGATACTTCTTGTGTACTTGTGCATGGTGTTTCTTCTTGTGATCTTGGTTGTTGCAACAAATTGTTTATGGTTTAAGTAAAATGGTAAAATGGAATGAACTTCATGCTTAAGCCTTGCTTATTAAAAAATCAACACTAGGGGGGATTGAGACAGATGGAAGGGAAGGAAGAGAAGTGTCCCCCCTAAAGGTCAATAAGGGAAGAGGAAAGTGGCTTTGATGACTCGTCTCCAGAAGGTCTTAAACCTTCCAAGTCTTTGGGTACTTGCAAAAGTGATTGTACCTGCCCGAGACACAAGAAAAGCCAAGGTTGCATATAGTATGTTAGGTGGACAAGCAAGTTAAGCTTGCTGTCCCTATTTTGCAGCTATCAAACAATATTAATTATCAACAATAAAATGATAACAAAGGCTCCAACTAAAGTTGCTACAAGTTCAATTAATCATGCAATAGGTGAAACAACAATGACTAGTCTAGCTTTGCACAAAACAGTATGAAACTTGAGCAGTCGAACAAAGCTGTTATAAAACATTTCTGCAGTAAAAATTATCAGCCTTATGGCTGTAACAATCAACTTATTACAGCAAGAAAATCAGTCAGTAAAAACTAATCCAAACTTTGCCAAAAAGTGCGCTAGACCAAGAAGTGTAAGTGTGCAAACTTTGGGCAAATTCCAGTGGTTGATTAGAGAGTTATTCAAGTAATTGGATTAGAGTTTCTGCATCCGTAATGGCTAAAGATACAATTTTGTAACAGCAGCAAGAACTACACCTTAGAAGGGGACGCCCTAGTGGTCGAGAGGTGCTCTAAGCACAAGGAACACAACCCAAGTTGCAAAAAGTTAATACGACAAGAAATCCCTTAGAAGGGGACACCCTAGTTGCTGAGAGGTGCTCTAAGCACAAGGAACACAACCCAAGTTGCAAAAAGTTAATACGACAAGAAATCGCGTTTCCCAATGCAATATTTTGTTTCTCCAATGAAAGAATACTTCAGATTAGTGCCTTTAAAATTGGGTGATGGAGTCTTTAAAGCACAAGCTAGATCAACAACAACCCTAGGGGTGTAAACCCTCTTAATCCCTGGGGTATGCCAACCAAACTTAGGGTAAATCTAGGAGGGTATACACACTCATATTCCTCCTAGCAACCCTTGCAAAAAAGAAAGACTTTAAACCTTTAACAAAGAGATGAAGCAATGATGGAGGGTATATCTAGCATACTCCTCCCTAGGGTTTCCACCAACAATAACCAAAGTAAGCAAGACAATAATAGCATATGCATATTTTTCCTTACCTAATCCAAGAAAATGAGAGAACAAACCCTAGTTACCATGCAACATTCATCCAAGATTCAAGAGACCAAGCCTCTAGGGGGCTGTGCATCGCTCCTCATCCAATCAACAAGAGACATTCCACAAGAGAGAAACACCAAAATCACCAAGGGTAGCGAAAATTTCAACCAAGTACTTCTCACAATGGGAGAGTTATGTTATGAAATGAGATCTTATGATCTCTATTTATACAAAATGTCTCCAAAATAGTTTGTCCACATAATATTAGGGTAAACCACAAGACTATGGGTCAACAACCCTAATCTTGCCCCTTTTACAAAATAATATAAAACAATTCACTTAAAATTTACTATTATACTAAAATAAACCCTAATTTAAAGCGACGTCACTGCTTTAGGGGACGATTTGCTACTAGGAGCAAGTCGTTGGTGTTGGATGAGTGCAGTTAGGCTTCCAAAAGCCACATGTCAAGCATCCAAGTCACTTCCTTCATGGTCAAAGCCTCAACCTTCTCAAAATGTCCATGTGCCAATCTATGGTAAGCTCACCACCAAACCCTAACCCCCCTAGGTGACGTCATGCCTCTAAAGGTGACGTTTTTCCTTTCCTAGGAAAAATGTTTGGCATGTGGCGGCTAGGTTATGTCGTCCACCATGTCTTCTAGGCCTCTAAAGTTTCATCTCTCTCATCCAGCATGCGGGCCCTTGGCATCCACCTATGGGCTTCAAGCCCCATGGAAGCCCAAGCTAGGCTTGTTCCTCCAAAACTGTCAACCAACTAGGTCCTGCAAAGACAAATAAGCATGCCCTCCAAGGATCTCAAGTCAAAATATCATGATAAGTAAATCAAGTCAATAAATGAGCCACCTAAGCATGTGCATCAAAGATTACCCTGTCAAACAATTAAGTGCTCCAAGACATTATGTGACTTGCCAAGCTTGGATATGGGAGGGTTAACGAGGTGTCCTATTGGGTAGATCTTGCCCTAGGTCAAGGAGTGTTTCCAAGAGATCCCTCTCTAATCCATGTAAAGTGGATGAAGCGGTTAAGGGTCAAGACTCAATGGGCATGGGGTTCATGACATACAAGGGGTTGTAGTGTCTCATTCACGGGTGTCTTTGTAGAGGGTGTGTGGCACCTTCGTTTGCAATGCAATTTTTCCAAGCCCATCGTTTTGCCATGCTTTGTTTCTTTCAAAATTTAGGGACAAGTTGAAGGCCACTGTCCCGGCGTGGTGTCCAGATAATGACAGTGTCACTCAAATACCTAGTGGAAATGAGAAGGTTGGCTCGTGATGAGACCCCCTTTCTCTCAGCCATGCAACTGAAAGCCATTACCCTGGCTTGGTGACCATGTGATGGTAATGTCATACCACTAAATATCCATGATCATGATAGGACGGCTCGTGATGAGACCCCCTTTCTCTCAGCCACGCAACTGAAAGCCATTACCCTGGCTTGGTGACCATGTGATGGTAATGTCATACCACTAAATATCCATGATCATGATAGGACGGCTCGTGATGAGACCTCCTATCCTCCAACTAACCCTTTAAGCATTCTTAATCATTATTCTTGTGGGTCCCCCTTTTCTCACAGATAAGCGTTTCATTGTTTTCTTGGGGGATTCCTGGGCGAAGCATCTGGAAGGTTTATACATAGGCTTTTATCTTTTACCCAACAACAATCCCTCTGGGCCTTCAACCCCTTCTTCCCATAGAATGAGGGACAACCCCTTCTTGGGTCAATACACCCTAAAATCCCAAGAGATAAGGAAATGGGGAGAAATAGTGATGGAAAGTGGTAAGTATAGTCGAGAACGATACGATGGCTCTTCAAGGGAGTTCCTAGTAGCAAACCCATTCCCAAGAAAGACCACTTACTAGGGCACAATGTCAACCACCAAAGTGAAACAGGGAAAAAGGCATAATGTCCAAAGAATGTCATGAAATCTAAAGCAGTCTAAGATACAACATAGTCAAATGCCTCAAATATTGAAATGACACTTACCATAATACCTGACTTGTACCTCATGGAGCAAGGCCCATTGTCTCTCGGAAGCCAGCTGGTATGGTGGATGCCATCTGAAAATCTACGACCTTTGTGGTGGTGAGAAGGGTCTCCATCTGTACAAAAGGATATTGCTAGTCATGTATTCTCTCGACACTCCATATCTGCAACCTAAGGACCTCGAGACATAATCTCCTTAGTTATCCCACAAAATGGGGATAACATCTGGCTCCTACTTGAGGACAGGTGCTCGTTGTAGAGTGCATGAGAACCACAGCATCTCCTAGTAGACATGTGCCTGCCAAAACTCGAAAAAAGGGATCAAAGCATCTAGGGTGGTGTTATCACCCTTTATCCATAAAAAAAAAATGAAAACTAATCTAGAAGAGAAAAATTTTGACATTTTTTCAAAAATTTCTAAGCTAAGCATGAAATCAATGTGCAAGTAGAACAAAATGAAAATGAAATGCATGTAAACTAATATGAGCAATCAAGATGCAAATGCAGGAAATCAAGATGACCTACCTACTTACCTGGGGCCTTGGGGTCCTGAAGATCAGGAGATCGGTAATGTCAGGTGAAATCATACAACCAGTGCAACCAGCTGGTCACCTCATCAAAATATCTCCCCATGTGCTTAGTCATGCAATACAACAAAGATAAGTTAAGCACATAATAATCATGAGTATAAACACACATATAATTGATCATGAAATAAAACTCATGGAGATGGGTGGGAGGGAGGAAATCCTGCTAGAAAGAGAAACCATCAGCCTGATCGTTCCGCCTGAAAGTGTAGCCACAAGCATGATCAATCCATCTATATGAAGAGGGCTACCATATATCGATGATGGCTCGTCTTCATCTTCACTCACAATATCACTGCTCCCTGAAGGTTGAGAAAGGACAAGAGATCCCAAGAAAACCCTATGATTTCCCAAATGAGAGGAAACGAAATAAGATACAGCCTTGGAGAGAAACTCCTTCGTCGGACTTAGGAAACGTCTCTTCTTTGTCTGCAAATCCTTGCTCGAAGTCTCAACATGAAAGTGCTTTCGTTTGGTAGTGCGGACCTCGGACTGCTCTGGGATGGCCACATCCTAGTATCTATCAAAGTCCAGGCACGATGGATGAAAATCCTCATAGAACAAATCTGCATAACAACCCCCAAGGGATGGCTGAAAATCATCCTGAAACTATTGCATCAGGTCATCCTTGGAGGGATGAAACAAATCTGTAATCTATTAAAATATGAGACAACCAAGATCCCATCTGCATCTGCCAGTCTATATGAAAGTGTCTATAGCCTCATCAACCATATTGAAGGGTACTTTCATAAGACCATCAGTACGACTGAAAATGACCATCTTTTCGTCTTCATGTGCCGGAGGATTAGAGGCATGGACGTCTTCAACTGGATCTTCAAATTCTTCATCATCGAGACTGATCGCTTCTTCAACATTATGTGCGGGAGGAGAGCAAGCTTGGACAACCTCACCTTCATCAAGCGGGAGCAAAGATAGCAGTGCCTCAATACGTTGCGCTTTATCATAATTCTTCTTTCTTCTTATGGACACGCCCCTCCATCGCCTTTTCATCACGAGAGGCTTGATCCTTAGTACATAGTTCTTTGCTCGCTTTTCTTCAAAAGGATCTATCATATCCAATGTTTCCTCCGATACTTCTTCACTTCCAAGGTCATGGAATAAAGTATCATCAAGATCTTCAAAAGGGTCACAACTCATCGTGTTCTCTTCTTGATAACTTTCTAAATAAAGTATCATCAAGATCTTCAAAAGGGTCACAACTCATCGTGTTCTCTTCTTGATAACTTTCTTCATCGTCAAGGGCAAGAAATAACTCTCTTATGTGATTCATCATTTCCTTAGCAGCTTTATCAACAGCCTTCTCCTTTTCCATCTGTAAAAATGCCATCATCGAGTCACAACAAGTTTTGGATGAGGGTTCATCCCATGGTGCCATAATTACATTGACTGAAAAGACACCTTAAAAGAGTCGTCGAGTGAGATCAAGTCTCACCAAAGGAGGGAAAGGGGAAAAAAGGAAAAAGTGGGTTCTTGGAAAGTGGAGTCGTCAGATGAGCTTCAAAAGTAGCTCATCGGGAAAGGTGGAAAGGGAATGTCCCTTGGGTGGAGTCGCCAGGCAAGCTAGGGGAGAGGCTTTGGGATAGATTTCCAAAGTGTCGTTAGGGTTCGAAAGAGGATTCAAAATCCTTCCCGGCAATGGCGCCAAAATGTTCTCGCACAAGTTGTAGGTTGGGAAAAGCCCAACCCAACCACTGATTGGCAACAACTAAGGGACACTACACCCAATGTCACCTCAAAATAGGCCCCGCACTTCAAGGGTGACTAGGTCAATCTAGGGAGGTGATCCCGGTGACCCTGGGGGATTGAGACATATGGAAGGGAAGGAAGAGAAGTGTCCCTCTAAAGGTCAATAAGGGAAGAGGAAAGTGGCTATGATGACTCATCTATGGAAGGTCTTAAAGAAGCCAAGTCTTTGGATACTTGCAAAAGTGATTGTACCTGCCTAAGACATAAGAAAAGCCAAGGTTGCATATAGTATGTTAGATGGACAAGCAAGTTCAGCTTGTTGTCCCTAATTTGCAGCGATCAAACAATACTAATTATCAACAATAAAATGATAACAAAAGCTCCAACTATAGTTGCTACAAGTTCAATTAATCATGCAATAGGTGAACCAACAATGACTAGTCTAGCTTGCACAAAACAGTATGAAACTTGAGCAATCAAACAAGGCTGTTATAAAACATTTCTGCAGTAAAAATTATCAGCCTTATGGCTGTAACAATCAACTTATGACAGCAAGAAAATCAGCCACTAAAAACTCCTCCAAACTTTGCCAAAAAGTGTGCTAGACCAAGAAGAGTAAGTGTGCAAACTTTGGGCAAATTCCAGTGGTTCATTAGAGAGTTATTCAAGTAATTGAATTAGGGTTTCTGCGGCCCTAAAGACAGAAGATGCAATTTTGAAACAGCGGCAAGAACTATCCCTTAGAAGGGGATGCCCTAGTTGCTGAGAGGTGCTCTAAGCACAAGGAACACAACCCAAGTTGCAAAAAGTTAATACGACAAGAAATCACGTTTCCCAATGCAATATTTTGTTTCTCCAATGAAAGAATACTTCAGATTAGTGCCTTTAAAATTGGGTGATGGAGTCTTTAAAGCACAAGCTAGATCAACAACAACCCTAGGGGTGTAAACCCTCTTACTCCCTAGGGTATGCCTACCAAACTTAGGGTAAATCTTGGAGGGTATAAACACTCGTATTCCTCCTAACAACCCTTGCAAAAAATAAAGACTTTAAGCCTTTAACAAAGAGATGAAGCAATGATGGAGGGTGTATCTAGATTACTCCTCCCTAGGGTTTCCATCAATAATAACCAAAGTAAGCAAGAAAATAATAGCATATGCATATTTTTCCTTACCTAATCCAAGAAAATGAGAGAACAAACCCTAGTTACCATGCAACATTCATCCAAGATTCAAGAGACCAAGCCTTTAGCGGGGTGCGCATCACTCCTCATCCAATCACCAAGAGACATTCCACAAGAGTGAAACACCAAAATCACCAATGGTAGCAAAAATTTCAGCCAAGTACTTCTCACAATAGGAGAGTTATGTTATGAAATGAGACCTTATGATCTTTATTTATACAAAATGTCTCCAAAATAGTTTGTCCACATAATATTAGGATAAACCACAAGGCTAGGGGTCAACAACCCTAATCTTGCCCCTTTTAAAAAATAATATAAAACAATTCACTTAAAATTTACTTTTATACAAAAAGAAACCCTAATTTAAAGTGATGTCACCCCTTTAGGGGACGTTTTGGCACTAGGAGCAAGTCGTTTGTGTTGGAGGAGTGTAGTTAGGCTTCCCAAAGCCACATGTCAAGCATCCAAGTCACTTCCTTCATGGTCAAAGCCTCAACCTTCTCAAAACGTCCATGTGCCAATGAGTGGTAAGCTCACCACCAAACCCTAACCCCCCTAGGTAGCGTCATGCCTCTAAAAGTGGCGTTTTGCCTCTCCTAGGCAAAACATTTGGCATGTGGGGACTAGGTTATGTCGTCCACCATGTCTTTTAGGCCGCCGAAGTTTCATCTCTCTCATTCGACATTCAAACCCTTGGCATCCACCTGTGGGCTTCAAGCCCCATGGAAGCACAAGCTAAGCTTGTTCCTCCAAAACTGTCCACTAACTAGGTCCTCCAAAGACAAATAAGCACGCCCTCCAAAAATCTCAAGTCAATAAATGAGCCACCTAAGCATGTGCATCAAGATTACCCTGTCAAACAATTAAGTGCTCAAAGACATTATGCGACTTGCCAAGCTTGGATATGGGAGGGTTGACGAGGTGTCCTATTGGATAGATCTTTCCCTAGGTCAAGGAGTGTTTCCAAGAGATCCCTCTCTAATCCATGTAAACTGGATGAAGTGGTTAAGGGTCAAGACTCAATGGGCATGGGGTTCATGACATACAAGGGGTTGTAGTGTCTCATTCATGGGTGCCTTTGTAGAGGGTCTGTGGCACCTTCGTTTGCAATGCAATTTTTCCAAGCCCATTTTTTTGTCATTCTTTGTTTCTTTCAAAATTTAGGGACAAGTTGAAGGCCATTGTCCTGGCGTGGTGTCTGGATAATGACAGTGTCACTCACAAATACCTAGTGGAAATGAGAAGGTTGGCTCGTGATGAGACCCCCTTTCTCTCAGCCATGCAATTGAGAACCATTACCCTGGCTTAGTGACCAGATGATGGTAATATCATACCACTAAATATCCATGATCATGATAGGTTAGCTCGTGATGAGACTAACCCTTTAAGCATTCTTAATCATTATTCTTGTGCGTCCCACTTTTCTTACAGATAAGTGTTTCATTGTTTTCTTGGGGGATCCCTAGGCGAAGCATCTGGAAGGTTTATAAATAGGCTTTTATCTTTTACCCAACAACATTCCCTCTAGGCCTTCAGCCCCTTCTTCCCATAGAATGAGGGACAACCCCTTCTTGGGTCAACACACCCTAAAATCCCAAGAGATAAGGAAATGGGAGGAAATAGTGATGGAAAGTAGTAAGTATGGTCAGGAACGGTAGGATGGCTCTTCAAGGGAGTTCCTAGTAGCAAACCCATTCCCAAGAAAGACCACTTACTAGGGCACAATGTCAACCACCAAGGTGAAACAGGGAAAAAGACATAATGTCCAAGCATATGTCATGAAATCTAAAGCAATCTAAGATACAACATACTCAAAATGCCTCAAATATTGAAATGACACTTACCATAATGCCTGACTTGTACCTCATGGAGCAAGGCCCATTGCCTCTCGGAAGCCAACTCGTGTGGTGGATGCCATCTAAAAATCTACGACCTATGTGGTGGTGAGAAGGGTCTCCATCTGTACAAAAGGATACTGCTAGTCATGTATTCTCTCGTCACTCCATATCTGCAACCTGAGAGCCTCAAGACATAATCTCCTTAGTTATTCCACAAAATGGGGATAACAGGAACCACTCTCAAACATCCTGAAAAAATTAATGGTAATGTTAAAAATTTAAGTAAAAGGTTGGGAAAGGTAAGATAAAGGAGAATGTCAAAGGTAAGATAAAAGAGAATGTCAAAGGTAAGATAAAGGAGAAGTAAAAGTTGGCATTCTCCTTTATCTTACCTTTCCCATCCTTTTACTTTAAGAATTTAATATTACCATTAATTACCAAGGTCACAAACTCCTCAAAGCTTAATCCCCTATCTTTGTTTTGTCTTAAAGGGTTATTGGCACGGACGGGGCGGCATTTTCCAATGGGTCCCATGCCCTTCTCGGGCACATAGGCCAGCCTAGAAACTTCCAAAAACTGCCTGAAACATCACTAAAAATGACCAAAATGTCGTTGGTCGTACCGTACGACATTTTCAGATTTGGAAGCGTTGTACAGTATGACGGGGGGCGTTTCGTACCCATTTCAGCATTTACAGGTGTTTCGAGTACTAGTACACCAGTTGGGGGGTGTTTCCTGCAACAGAGATCTAAAGCAATGACAAAGGGTGTTAAGTTTAAGCAACTAAAGCTTAGGATAAGGAAGGAGTCGCAACTTAGTTTTGGGTCAAAATGGGAAGGGGTGTTTAAGACTTAAGTGTGTATGTTGCTTATCAAAAAGGGCAAAATCTGATTTGACTATTCTAAACTAAGAAACCAGATTAAGAAAGAAAAAAAAATGAAAGATAAATGTTGATTTATTAACCATCTTTCTCTTCGATGCCTAATCTAGCTTTAAATAGACCAAAAAAGATAAAAAAGGAAAGAGAGAAAACTAAGAGTCAATATTTTGTTTTATCCGAAACCCCAAATGAGAGAGTGAAGAGAGAATACATACAAGGCTTATTGTGTTCTTTTTTTCTTTGTGAGATTTAAGCACTTAAAAGAGAGAGCACTACTTTAAAAATTTTGGGAGCACGGCCCCCCTTTAAAAATTTTGACCCCCTACCATTTTAGGGAGCGTTTAGGGAGCGCTCAAGGAGCATCGTTCCTAGAGCAATTACAGGATGCTCCCAGGAGCAAAAGAATCACTCTATCAATTCTCTCACATGATGAGGTGAACTTGGCAATTTTTTTTGCTTTTGGGAACCAAGTCAGGGTTCCAAATGGTCCAAAAGGCATGGCTAGGGTTTTTTGTGGATTAAAACACTCACTCCATTTTGCTCTCTTTCTATTTCTTATTTCACTCCATTTGCTATGGTTTTAGGTGGGCTTCTTGCTAGTTCTTGAGGAGCAAATTTATGAGAGCTTGGAAGGGAGATTGAAGGATGCCATTTGGGAGAGCTTGGAAGCCAGATTGAGGGCTACCATAGTTACATTCATGATTCAACCACCAATGGAGAGCTGAAGAGGTAGGCTCTAAGGCTCCTTCTTGGTCTTTTTTCCCATGTGTTGTAAGCTAGTATATTATGCTATGTTGAATACTTGAATGTTCTCTTCTACTCTTTCCCATTTCTCCTTCTCCATCATTCTATTGCAGGAAACAAGATATTCTCAAGATTCAACAAGCATGATGGGTATGTCAACGTGGTATATCCTTTTGGTTCCATATTTTATTATGACAGTGAAATTGGGAGAACGTCGAAATACCAATGATAATGAGGAAAAAATAGAAGTAGACAACACATACCATGGAGAGGCAGAAGAAATGGAAAGGGATGATGATAACGAAAATGACAATGATGATGGACAAAAACCCAAAGAGATCTCAACACCCTTGTGGAAGTATGTGACAAGACTTGCAGAAGGGAAAGGGGGTGGAACCACAAAATTTGTATGCCCCATTGTCATAAAACTTACACAGGTTCCTATTCCCGTGTGAGAAAACATCTCTGTGGAATTATGCCATGGGATGAAGGTAAGATTACAGAAGTCAAAACCTGTCAACATGTGCCATCCAAAGATAGAAACAAATACCAGAAGGAAGCGAAGGTAGCTTAAAACAAATCCAAAAAATCAAGGGTAGAATATAAGAGTTCACAAAGAATGTTTAGTAGTCGATCCCCATCCCCCCATGCTAGTGGATTCTCGCCTGTGCATTCAGGGTGTAGAACAATATCAAATTTCCATGACCAAGGTTGTAGGGATGACGTGGATGCAAAAATTCTCAGGTTTCTCTTTGCATGTGGTGTACCATTCAATGTTCTTTGCTCACCCTATTCGCATGAAATGGTGCAAGCCATCACTGGTGCCCTTAAAGGATACAAGAGCCCCGGGGTATGACAAAACTAGAACCTTGGGACTTGACAAGAAAAGAGCCAAAATCCATAGTGCTCTAGGAAATTTTACAAATGCTTGGAACCAATATGGGGTATCCATTGTATCTGATGGTTGGAAAAATGTTAAAGGCAAACCATTAATAAATATTCTTGGTGTGTCTACTAGTGGTGCAGTCTTCCTTTCAGCCCATAACTACTCAAATCGTTACAAGACTGGTATAAATATTGTGAAATCCTTCATTAAAATTGTTATCCCCATTTTGTGAGATAACTAAGGAGATCATGTCTCGAGGCCCTCAGGTTGTAGATATGGAATGTCGAGAAACTACATGACCAGTAGTATCCACTTGCACAGATGGAGAGACCCTCCTCACCACCACAGAGGTCAAGATTTTCAGATAGCATCCACCACACCAGCTGGCTTTCGAGAGGCACTGAGCCTTGCTCCATGAGGTACAAGTCAGGTATTATGGTGAGTGTCATTTCAATACTTGAGGCATTTTGAGTATGTTGTATCTTAGACTGCTTTAGATTTCATGACATATGCTTGGACATTATGTCTTTTGCCCCGTTTCACCTTGGTGGTTGACATTGTGCCCTAGTAAGTGGTCTTCCTCTAGAATGGATTTGCTACTAGGAACTCCCTTGAAGAACCATCGTATCATTCCCAGCCATACACTTTCCATCAGTTAAAACCTCCATTCCTTGTCTCTTGGGATTTTAGGGTGCATTGACCCAAGAAGGGGTTGTCCCTCATTCCATGGGAAGAAGGAGTTGAAGGCCCAGAGGGATTGTTGTTGGCTAAAAAGATAAAAGCCTATATATAGACCTTCCAGATGCTTCGCCCAGGGATCCCCTGAGAAAGCAATGAAACGCTTCTCTCTAAGAAAAGAGGGACCCACAAGAATAAATGATAGTGAAAGCTTAGGGGGTTAGTTGGAGGATAGGAGGTCTCATCACAAGCCAGCCTATCATGATCATGGGTATCTAGCGGTATGCCATTACCATCATCTGGCAACCAAGCCAAGGTAGTGGCTCTCAGTTACACAACTGAGAGAAAGGGGGTATCATCACAAGCTAGCCTTCTCATTTCCACAAGGTATTTGTGAGTGACATTGTCATTATTTGGACACCACGCCAAGACAGTGGCCTTCAACTCGTTCTTTAAAACATGAAAGAAACAAAGAATGGCAAGAGGATGGGCTTGGAAAAAGTTCATTGGAAACGAAGGTGACACACACCCTCTACAAAGGCACCCACGACTGCGACACTACCACACCTCGTACGCCATGAACCCCATGCCCGGTGAGTCTTGATCCATAACCACTTCATCTACTTCACATGGCTTAGAGAGGGATCACTTGGGAAACACTCCTTGACCTAGGGAAAGATCTACCCAATAGGACACCTCGTCAACCCTCCCATGTCCAAGCTTGGTAAGTTGCATAATGTCTTTGAGCACTTACTTGTTTGACCGGGTAATCTTTGATGCACATGCTTAGGTGGCTCATTTATTGATTTGATTTACTCACATGATATTGTGACTTGAGATCCTTGGAGGGCATGCTTATTTGTCTTTGCAAGACCTAGTTGGTGGACAGTTTTGGAAGAACAAGCCTAGCTTGGGCTTCCATGGGGCTTGAATCCCACAGGTTGGATGCCAAGGCCCCGCATGTCGAATGATAGAGACATACATTTGGAGTCCTAGAAGACATCATGGATGACATGACCTATCCCTTACATGCCAAACGTTTTTCCTAGGAGAGGCAAAACATCACTTTTAGAAGCTTGACGTCACCTAGAGGGCTAGCGTTTGGTGGTGAAGGTGTTGCTTGATGACATGTGGCACGTTTTGAAGGAAGGAAGCTTGAAGACCATCAAGAAAGGACTTGGATGAGTGACAAGTGGCCTTTGGAGGCCTAGTCATGCATCTACTACCCCAATGACTTCTTCAAAGTGCCAAAACGTCCCCTAAAGGGATGACGTCACATTATTCTAGGGTTTCTTTTGTGTAAAAGTGAATTTTAAGTGAATTGTTTAATATTATTTTGTTGCAAGGAGTAGATAAGGGTTGTGGACCCCTTATCTTATGTTTTACCCTTGCTAAGTGGACAAACTATGTGAATGATATTTTGTATAAATAGAGATCATAAGATCTCATTTTGAATCATAACTCTCCCATTGTGAAGAGCTAAGGACTGAAATTTTTGCTACCCTTGAGGGTTTTTGTTATCTTGTGCTATGGTATGGTGTTTCTTTGGTTATGGAGATAATGATGATAATGCACTAGCTCTTGGATGCTATTGTGGTGGTTTATCTTGGCATTTTATGGTTTATCTTGTTGCTATTGGATTGGTAAGGCTTTTTACTTGTTGCTATCATTTATAATTCAAACTAAAGGTTGATTTTGCTAAGGCTGGGTAGGGAGTATAAGTGCATACACCCCTATTTTATCTCCACCATAATTTTAAGCATAGAATTATTCTTTGCAAGGGTTTGCTAAGGAAGTATAAGGATATACACCCCTTAGTTTTAAACCCTGGCTAGGTTACTTGCCTTGGGGAATAAGAGGATTTATACCCCCAAGAAGGTAGTAGCTCTATCTCTTTACTTTTGACCCCATTAACCCATTAATCAAAGGCACTAGTCGTTGCATTGGAGAAATAAAACGTTGCATTGGTAAACATGAAAAGTTGATGTTTTGAAGTTCTCTCACTTGAACGTTGTTCCTTGAGCCCTAAGCTTTCTTGCCTCATTGAAGTGTCCTCTTTCACCCACTATAACTTCTTGTTGTTACAAAACTAACCTACAGCCATTAGGGCTGCAGAAATCTAACTCTCTAACCCTAGATAACTCCTAAACTAACCCTAGGAATTGGCTACAACGTTTCCCTAACAAACTACTAACCCCGAGCAAACTTTTTGAGCTAGTTTGAAGTGATTTTCAATGGCTGAATTTTCTGTTATAAGGCTTGGTTTGCTACAGCCATAAGGCTGATAAATATCACTACAGTAAGCTTTTGTTGCAGCCTTGCTTTTATGCTAAAGTCTTACTCTATCAGTGTTGAGTTGAACTAGTCTTCACTAAATTGTCTCTTGCTTATTCAATTGGACTTTTAGCACTTATTTTGCAGCCCTTGTTATCTTTTATATGCTGATATATATCACTGATTATTGCTGCAATTAGGGACAGCAAGCTTAACGTGTTTGTCCACCTAACATATTATATCATATACTTGATTTTCCTTGTGTCGCGGGCAGGTATTCTTCTCTTAGCAAGATCACTCAAAGCATTGGCAACAATAAACCTTTCCCAAGACTCATTTCCAAGTTTCCCCCTACCATTTAGAATTGACCTTTAGGGGCATCCATCCATACATCTCATTTTCCATCTCATTTCCCCCTAGGGTCACCAGGATTCCCCCCTTGAGGTGACTACCTCACCTCTAAAGTGACGGGAACACCTGCTTAAAGTGATAGTGGGTAGGTGCTCTCTAAGTTGTCGCCATCTTGGTGACTGGGCCGGACTTTTCCCAACCTACAACTTGTGCGATAACAAAAACCATTCAAGAGATTAGGCCATACAATGTCATTCAATTCATCACTGATAATGTTGCTAATTGTAAGGCAACAGGGTACCCTAACATATTTTGGTCAGGGTGTTTGGTTCACACATTGAACCTCTTGATGCATGATATTATTAAGATGAAGGGCCATGATTATAGATGGATTGGTGCATTGTACAAGAGAGGGAAAAAATGATAAAATCTATCACAAATCATAGCATGGCCAACTACATTTTTGCAATTGCTCTAGGTTGGAGCTACTAAAGATTGCAAAGACTAGATTTTATAGCTATTACCTCACCTTTCGATGCCTTTTGAAGGTAAGAGAGGCATTGGCTAGTATGGTCTCAAGTGATTCATGGCAGGATTTGAAAGACAAGGTTGCATTTGCATCTAATAAACATGAATTTCAAGAGGTGGAGGGCATAGTGCTTGATGGTCAGTTTTGGCAATAGGTTAGCTCTGTTCTGCAATTCACCAAGCCCATTTATAGTATGATTTGCTTTGCAGATATAGATAAGCCAGTGATTGGGGAGGTGTATGAGCAGATGGACAGCATGCTAGGCCAAATCAAAGACATTGTTGAGATAAAAGATGTGATCTTGTATGATCATATCCATAAACGTGTGGTGAAAAGGTGGGATAATCTGAATGTTCTACTCCATGCCCTAGCATATGTCCTTACACCCAAACATTATTCTCCATCTTGGTTGGCCCAACCAGCACCTGGGGGTCTGGTTAGGAGAAAGCCACACACACATCCAAAGGTACAAAATGGGTTTATGCTCACATTAGACAAGTTGGTCCCTAATGAAGAGGAATGTGCTCAAGTATGAAGCCAATTGAGCTAGTACATCTATTAACATGGAGTCTTTGGTACCTTGCATGCAACAAAAGATCGAGATAGGTTGAGTCCTATGGAATGGTGTAACACGTATGGCTCCTCTACCACACATCTACATAAATTAGCAGTGAGGATGCTTTCATAGGTTGTTAACACTTCTTTTGCAAAAAGGTGTTGGAGAACCTATAGCTTCATCCACAACATTAAGAGAAACAACTTGAATGTAAACCGAGCAAAAAGCTTGGTTTATGTGCACTACAACTTGAGGTTGTTGTCCCATTATTGTGATGCGGCGGAGAATGATGGAACATGTGCCTTGGGACAACAATCTAGAGGAGTCTAATTTGGAGGATGGAGCCATAGTTTTAAAGCGTTTGGAAGCTGAATTTTTGGGTGATCATGATGGTGATCATATTCATGGAGCAGACATGCCACCCCCATCCACTAGAAGGTTTCCAGATAAAGGATTTTTGCCTTTATCTTCACAGCATCCAGCATTACATGGGGACCATGCAACTATTGGTCGTGTTCCATGAACACTTCAACCTCAAATCCTTGGGGTTGCTCTATATACACTTCCTCTTCAATGACACCATTCAGAAAAGCTGTCTTCACATCCATCTGGTGCAGCTTCCATTTCATCTTGGCAACAAG
>JZKD02S0356637.1:0-18881 GCA_000966675.3 Picea glauca | reverse complement strand
CGAAGTTGGATATTTCTTCATCTTCATATGAATCATGTTTTCAGCTGCAGTTTGACTTTGACTTTTTCTTATTCTTCTTTGTCTTCTTGGATGCTTTGAAATTTGCTTCCTTCCTAGATGGATTATCTTGCTCTATTCTCATTTCATAAGATGTAAGGATTCCATGTAACTCATCCATACTCAATGTATCAAGATCAACTCTTTCTTCTAGAATTGAAATCTTAGGATCAAATCTCATTGGAATATACCTTACTACCTTGTGAACAATTATTGATTCTTTAATTTCTTATCCTAATCCTTTAATAGAGTTACTATTTCATCAACTCACAGAAAATAAGATGCAATATCCAAAGTTTCTTAGGTATGGTACATACAATAGGAGGTACTCTCTGCTACATAGACAATATTAAAAATATGAGTTCTCTCTCACACCATTCGAACCCTCCTTCAGTCTTATAATGATTATCTTATAGCCCAGACTGTCATTAAAAACTTTACAATTCAAATAAAAAGTCCTTCATAGGATTCTTGTGCCTAAAGGTGGAGTGGCTACAACTGTACAACATAAATAAAACATAATTTTATATTTTAGGATGATGTTGGCAACATTTGCAACATTTTCTTTATGGCTGTTGAGGTGTCTATTTGAATGCATTTTCCTTTGGCAGGTGGCCTCCCATCTTGAAACTGATCTTCAGAAGATTGGTACATATCCATATGGACATATTAGATTTGTTACTCCCTCCAAAACTCTGAAACGTGAATTTGCAACGCCACTTCGCAACGCTTGTCTAAAACAACCAGTTCGGAGCACCAGGCATTGTGAGCGTTCTTGTAGTGGCTTGTTTGGTTTTACAAAGGATTAAAACACCCCAAAATTGTCTCAAGTGTCCCAAAATGTTGTAACAACTTCATACCTTGGTACATGACTATAAGAAAACATCCAAATAACTAATCATGGTTTACAAAACATAGTCATCCTCAAAAAGTTGTAAAAATGCATAAAACAAGAAACTTAACCAAAATTGATATTGGTTATAGAGTTTCAAAATCTTCATTTTTTAACTGTGGATCTTCTCTTGGTAGAATTATTAGCAATCATGTCCATATTTCTCTTGGCCAACTCTTCTTTAAAAGGATCTAGTTATGTCTTTAACTTTCTGATTTGAGATTGATGAGATCTGTTTTATCTGTAGAGATTTATGAGCTACCTGTGGAGGGACAGGAACCTTTAGGCTATAAATATGGCCTTATCAATGGTATCATGGTACATTCCCATCACCTCCTTGATATTGTTTATTGAATCTAAGTCTTCTTTCTTCAATTTATCAGCCTCAATCCTTTCTTCTATAAGTTGTCTCTTGAGCCTCTTGAAAGTGGGATTACTTTAATGTTGAGGAGTAGTGATATCAATAATTTCAATGGGTTTCTCAAGAGATTTGGATTTACCTTTCCTCTAGGATGAAGTCTCTATTGCTTCATCCTTCATATGAACATTTTTCTTAGTTTCTTCTCTAGTAAAAGGCCTCCTAGGCTTAACCTTGTTTGAGACAATGGGTGAAGGAAATACAAGCTTTCTTCCTATTAGACCTGTGGATTTTCTTGAAGGGACCTCAATAGGAGTGGGATCTTCCATGGGTGAAGATTCCCTGTGTGAAGGTTGTGAGGGACCTCCTGCTTCTGTTTCACTTGTTTCTCTGTCATCTATATCAGTTATAGCACCCCTTTTCTTCTTGCTAACCTATGAAAACATAGTTCTCTCAATATGATTAGGGATTTTTATCTTGGACTGTGGAGTGGGAGCAACATTTAGCTAAAAATATGATAAAGTGAGGAATGTTTCCCAATTAGTATTTGTCTTTCTCAAATATTCCATCACCAACATTTTAATAAGGCCATAGTGAAAGACACTAGTGTCTACTTTCTTAGATTTGTCTTGAACTATGTCATTCATCTTACCAATTCTTCTAAAGAGGTAAAAAGGGAGGTTCATTTCTTCTTTCCCTGTGAAGTGTAATAGTATCCTGATGTGGTATTTGTATACCATGTTAAATATCCCCTCACAGGTGAAATACCTTTGGAAAACCTTCAACATATTATCAAAACCTTGAAGTATGTGGCTTCTAGGTACCCCTTTGGACAAGTTGTCTCCTTGATGTTACACATCAATATTACTCAATTTGATAAATGTCGCATGTCCCTCTCAACTGTCGTAAGTGTCGCATGTTCCTTACAACTGTCACAAGTGTTGCATGTTTTTCACAAGTGTCGCAAACGTCAAACAAAGCATACTGCCATGATGAAGACACTAAGGAGACACTCAGAATACCTCAGACACTTGATTTGGACGAAGGAGAATTATTAAATGAAGTCAATAATCTCTTGCCACCTGAAATGAGCTCTTAAACTAGGGTTTTGAGGGAGAGCGCTCCCCTATGGCACCCTTAGGAGCACTGGCGCTCCCCCACAAGGTACTGGGGAGCATTATAACAACAAATCACCCCTCTGAAGGAGTGCTACCCATCTTTAGAGCGTTGGCGCCCCCCTTGAGCCTCCTAGGGAGCATTATAGTGCCCTGATGTCCCTTTTGAGGGAGCACTGTCTAATCTGGGCAGTGGTTGATTTTTTGAGGAGAATAAGGGGAGGATCTTTCAAGTTTGGAAGAAAGTTGCATTCGAATTCTTGGTTCAATCAAGAGATCCCTGATCTAAGGAGGGAATTCCTCAACCTACCCTAAAGATACCTCAAGAGGTTAAGCATCTCTTAGCCTATATAAGCAGGCTCTATGATGCTGAAAAGGGGGAAGAATTGCTAGCATGAAACCTATGATCTCATAGGAAACACACAGTGAACTGGAGGAGAGTTATAAGCGAAGTTCCCATCACCCAGGTCATGGATCTTTTGAGAAAGGGTTAGACAAAGGAGACTTGACGAAGTTGTCGCATTCACATCTACGATTGTAAGTTACTGTTGTCATTGTTCTCATTGATATGACACACTTGGCCTGTTTCTTTCTAGTTTGTGTCTTATCTTACATGAACTTATCGTTGATAGATAGATCTATTTTCAAGCTAATATCAATAGAGTAGGAAGTGGTCGTACTTTGTTTGTCTACAGGGCTCATCGAGGAGCGAAAGATTGGAGCTCAACTCAGAGCGTGCAGGGACAAACGTCGATAAAAAGGTACTTTTGTTCTCCTTCCTCCTCATGAATTAGTTTGTATAGATCTGAAAGGAAGTCAGTGTCCACATTAAGCACTTTCTATCTTAGAGTTAAGAGTCTATCTCTTCAAGGCAATCTACTTGTCCGCAGGGAGATTTTCCTACAACAGAAACTAGTGACTCCACTGGGGAGTCCTCGAATCAAAACTTCTTGTTTTGATTTATCCTCATAAACCTTGTCTTACCTCTTTGATTGTTTTCATACCTATTTCACCCCTCTTTGATTGATTTCATGAGATGATTGACTCCCTACNCGAAGTTGGATATTTCTTCATCTTCATATGAATCATGTTTTCAGCTGCAGTTTGACTTTGACTTTTTCTTATTCTTCTTTGTCTTCTTGGATGCTTTGAAATTTGCTTCCTTCCTAGATGGATTATCTTGCTCTATTCTCATTTCATAAGATGTAAGGATTCCATGTAACTCATCCATACTCAATGTATCAAGATCAACTCTTTCTTCTAGAATTGAAATCTTAGGATCAAATCTCATTGGAATATACCTTACTACCTTGTGAACAATTATTGATTCTTTAATTTCTTATCCTAATCCTTTAATAGAGTTACTATTTCATCAACTCACAGAAAATAAGATGCAATATCCAAAGTTTCTTAGGTATGGTACATACAATAGGAGGTACTCTCTGCTACATAGACAATATTAAAAATATGAGTTCTCTCTCACACCATTCGAACCCTCCTTCAGTCTTATAATGATTATCTTATAGCCCAGACTGTCATTAAAAACTTTACAATTCAAATAAAAAGTCCTTCATAGGATTCTTGTGCCTAAAGGTGGAGTGGCTACAACTGTACAACATAAATAAAACATAATTTTATATTTTAGGATGATGTTGGCAACATTTGCAACATTTTCTTTATGGCTGTTGAGGTGTCTATTTGAATGCATTTTCCTTTGGCAGGTGGCCTCCCATCTTGAAACTGATCTTCAGAAGATTGGTACATATCCATATGGACATATTAGATTTGTTACTCCCTCCAAAACTCTGAAACGTGAATTTGCAACGCCACTTCGCAACGCTTGTCTAAAACAACCAGTTCGGAGCACCAGGCATTGTGAGCGTTCTTGTAGTGGCTTGTTTGGTTTTACAAAGGATTAAAACACCCCAAAATTGTCTCAAGTGTCCCAAAATGTTGTAACAACTTCATACCTTGGTACATGACTATAAGAAAACATCCAAATAACTAATCATGGTTTACAAAACATAGTCATCCTCAAAAAGTTGTAAAAATGCATAAAACAAGAAACTTAACCAAAATTGATATTGGTTATAGAGTTTCAAAATCTTCATTTTTTAACTGTGGATCTTCTCTTGGTAGAATTATTAGCAATCATGTCCATATTTCTCTTGGCCAACTCTTCTTTAAAAGGATCTAGTTATGTCTTTAACTTTCTGATTTGAGATTGATGAGATCTGTTTTATCTGTAGAGATTTATGAGCTACCTGTGGAGGGACAGGAACCTTTAGGCTATAAATATGGCCTTATCAATGGTATCATGGTACATTCCCATCACCTCCTTGATATTGTTTATTGAATCTAAGTCTTCTTTCTTCAATTTATCAGCCTCAATCCTTTCTTCTATAAGTTGTCTCTTGAGCCTCTTGAAAGTGGGATTACTTTAATGTTGAGGAGTAGTGATATCAATAATTTCAATGGGTTTCTCAAGAGATTTGGATTTACCTTTCCTCTAGGATGAAGTCTCTATTGCTTCATCCTTCATATGAACATTTTTCTTAGTTTCTTCTCTAGTAAAAGGCCTCCTAGGCTTAACCTTGTTTGAGACAATGGGTGAAGGAAATACAAGCTTTCTTCCTATTAGACCTGTGGATTTTCTTGAAGGGACCTCAATAGGAGTGGGATCTTCCATGGGTGAAGATTCCCTGTGTGAAGGTTGTGAGGGACCTCCTGCTTCTGTTTCACTTGTTTCTCTGTCATCTATATCAGTTATAGCACCCCTTTTCTTCTTGCTAACCTATGAAAACATAGTTCTCTCAATATGATTAGGGATTTTTATCTTGGACTGTGGAGTGGGAGCAACATTTAGCTAAAAATATGATAAAGTGAGGAATGTTTCCCAATTAGTATTTGTCTTTCTCAAATATTCCATCACCAACATTTTAATAAGGCCATAGTGAAAGACACTAGTGTCTACTTTCTTAGATTTGTCTTGAACTATGTCATTCATCTTACCAATTCTTCTAAAGAGGTAAAAAGGGAGGTTCATTTCTTCTTTCCCTGTGAAGTGTAATAGTATCCTGATGTGGTATTTGTATACCATGTTAAATATCCCCTCACAGGTGAAATACCTTTGGAAAACCTTCAACATATTATCAAAACCTTGAAGTATGTGGCTTCTAGGTACCCCTTTGGACAAGTTGTCTCCTTGATGTTACACATCAATATTACTCAATTTGATAAATGTCGCATGTCCCTCTCAACTGTCGTAAGTGTCGCATGTTCCTTACAACTGTCACAAGTGTTGCATGTTTTTCACAAGTGTCGCAAACGTCAAACAAAGCATACTGCCATGATGAAGACACTAAGGAGACACTCAGAATACCTCAGACACTTGATTTGGACGAAGGAGAATTATTAAATGAAGTCAATAATCTCTTGCCACCTGAAATGAGCTCTTAAACTAGGGTTTTGAGGGAGAGCGCTCCCCTATGGCACCCTTAGGAGCACTGGCGCTCCCCCACAAGGTACTGGGGAGAATTATAACAACAAATCACCCCTCTGAAGGAGTGCTACCCATCTTTATAGCGTTGGCGCCCCCCTTGAGCCTCCTAGGGAGCGTTATAGTGCCCTGATGTCCCTTTTGAGGGAGCACTGTCTAATCTAGGCAGTGGTTGATTTGTTGAGGAGAATAAGGGGAGGATCTTTCAAGTTTGGAAGGAAGTTGCATTCGAATTCTTGGTTCAATCAGGAGATCCCTGATCTAAGGAGGGAATTCCTCAACCTACCCTAAAGATACCTCAAGAGGTTAAGCATCTCTTAGCCTATATAAGCAGGCTCTATGATGTTGAAAAGGGGGAAGAATTGCTAGCATGAAACCTATGATCTCATAGGAAACACACAGTGAACTGGAGGAGAGTTATCAGCGAAGCTACCATCACCCAGGTCATGGATCTTTTGAGAAACGGTTAGACAAAGGAGACTTGACGAAGCTGTCGCATTCACATCTACGATTGTAAGTTACTATTGTCATTGTTCTCATTGATATGACACACTTGGCCTATTTCTTTCTAGTTTGTGTCTTATCTTACATGAACTTATCGTTGATAGATAGATCTATTTTCAAGCTAATATCAATAGAGTAGGAAGTGGTCGTACTTTGTTTGTCTACAGGGCTCATCGAGGAGCGAAAGATTGGAGCTCAACTCAGAGCGTGCAGGGACAAACATCGATAAAAAGGTACTTTTGTTCTCCTTCCTCCTCATGCATTAGTTTGTATAGATATGAAAGGAAGTCAGTGTCCACATTAAGCACTTTCTATCTTAGAGTTAAGAGTCTATCTCTTCAAGGCAATCTACTTGTCCGCAGGGAGATTTTCCTACAACAGAAACTGGCGACTCCACTGGGGAGTCCTCGAATCAAAACTTATTGTTTTGATTTATCCTCATAAACCTTGTCTTACCCCTTTGATTGTTTTCATACCTATTTCACCCCTCTTTGATTGATTTCATGAGCTGATTGACTCCCTACCCCATTACACTCAGCTTGATTGTCGAGACTAGACTGCAATTTTTGTATTTTTTGACATTTTTAGGAACTTTCTGAACCTGACACCCCTGTGGCTGTGTTAACAAAGCACCATTGCTCCCTGAGTGCCTTACATAGAGAACTATAACACTTCTTTCCCTTTACAACAAAGCACCAACCCTCTTTTGGCAAAAAAAATTCCAAAATTGCTCTTTTCATGGTTTTACCTCTGTGTTTCACTTGTTGAGTCCCCCTGTGAGTCAATGCTTCTTCCTTTTCAACTTTGACATCCTTTCTTATGAGGAAAAAACACCTTGTTGTTTAGATTTTGTAGCCTTCTTCACTATTGTTTTTGAGTTTTTCTGTTGTTTGGAGTTTTGAAACCCATGCATTGTCTTTCTCTCCTTTTTGACTGAGCGAGAAACTCTCGTGAAGGACATCAGAATCCTATGGATCTTTTCATTTGGTTTTAGTTAAGGTCATTGTTCTTCGACTTTTCTTTTGGTGTCAAGTCCTTGATTTTTCTTTGATTTTTTTTCTTTTCTTTCACTTCTCGTTTTGATCACAACGAGAGGGTGTATTGTTTGTACGAAACCTACTTGTGTTGGTCTGATTTTCATTGATCCAAAAAGATAATTAGCAAGACGAGCATTGTTTTGAATTAACCATTATTCACATAAAAACAATAAAGAAACATCTTCATGATTGATTTTGCATATTAGAAGGTATTTCAAAAAGTTTTAGCGCCACATCGGATTTGATTGAAGAAAATTTGTTTGAGGACATTCCTTATTAGTGCTTGTTAGTGAAAAGAACTCTCTCTCTCTCCCTCAGATAGATGTTCATCGAAAATAAATGAATGCTTACCATATTTGATGCTTTTTTTGGAGACTGAGTCATAATTCCATCCATTTCACTTCCATGCACCCCTTTTTGAGTAAAGAACAGCTATAAAATGAACGCTAATTAAAAATTATTTAGAACATTTTCTTTTTTAGGATCCTCCACCAATAGTAGACTAGGACTAGTACTTTGGATTAGGTTGTGAGCATAACTYTCCAAAGTTTCCAAAACAAACATTAGCATCCTGAGTTAGGGAGAGTCAAATCCAATTGTCATATAAGTCTGCCTGGGATCCCCCTCTCACACAGGGGTTACGCACGAGGTCGCATTCAGGAGAGCTACRGAGATTATCCCTCTGTGGTTTGACTRATTGTAGAGGTCAGATCGTATTATGGGGATCACTTAAAGGTAAATCCACAATTACTRAGTGGAAKCCTTTCAAGTTGATTTCARACTAGATACCCTRCCCCTACGTTCGGATTGGATTGTCGACTATACCCGCYWAGGGGCTGACTGTGAATTGGTAACCTCAGTGGCCATAATCTTTAGGGTCTTACATAAGGTGACAGTGAAGGGAAGTCTCACTGTACCTRGAGYAGACATTGGTCAAACTCACCCRGGCTCCTTGGAGGGTAAATCCACAATTACTRCATGGAAGCTTGCATCAGGGTGAAAGTCCRTTAAGCAAGTCTCCATTGTAACTGTTCCACCATACCCCCRCCCCTTCTTGACTTGATCACGTGACATTRGATTTCATCACCAACTAGTACAGTCATCGAGAGAAGGTCCTATTTGCTTGGTTGTGATTCTTAGATTCTATTAGCGTATGCTATTTCTTTTCGGTAGTTGGCCATAGATATTTTCTACTRACTCTTCTTCRCCAACATCGACCCTCCACATCATTCACAGAGGCTACAGGGACTTCCTCCAGAAAATATGGAAGGGAACACCCCTTTACCCCCTCATTCTAYGGAGGAATMTCCTCAACAGAGCGAGGTTCAAGACACTACAACTTCCCAAGAAGAAGTTCCCACTCCTTTAGAGAATTTTCTAATTGTTTCAGAGTCTCAAGAAGCTTTCCGCATTTCRGAGGGATATGAACGACGTGTCCTCCAACTGAATTCAGTTGGTGAATTTGTTGTCGTCAATCCTTCTGACATTYCGACTGGGTCTCATTCAAACCCTTTAGCYGACGACCCCTTTTGGACCACAGACATTGTTCGAAGTCCACCACGCATGGTGCGGGATCTTTATGGAGCAGGAATAGGTGCCGACACACCTATTACCTACAYCGTACCCCTAAACCATTTTATCGGTACCACCGTTTTTACGGCCACACCATCTGTTGGTCCRAACACATCATCCCTAGKCCCAAGGTCTACTTTTCCTCTCRAGAYGACCCATTCCACAATGGTCCCTCACATTCCAACTATCCCTGTCGGTAATGCGGTGGTTAGCCAAGCTGCAATTGGCACACYAGTAACACCAAGACCTRCATCATCACTCCCTTTTGGGTACAKAGMACTGAATTTTACCACTATCACTACTACCCAAGTTATGAYGGGAAGTTCGATACCTATCCAACAACCCGGAGGGACYGGTCTTGGTGGTCTTAATCCATTCAGCGGTACYGGTCAGTCATTTACGTCTGGTTCTCAAATTTYGGGAACTCTACCTCAAGCTGGGGGGAATCCTCCCACCGGAGGAAAACYTCCATTTGGAGGGMACCCTCATGCTAGGGGGGCAGCCTCAATCCGGAGCCCACCATCAACCGTATGGACAAAATGTTTCTACCACACCGAATCCATGGAATATCCCTTTTCCAGGAAACCCACAATTCTCGGGGGGACACAATTCACAAGCTCCACAACAACCTCGTTATGGACAAACACCAAATCCAACTTATAATCCTCAAAACCCATCCGGTTATCCTCCACTCGTGCATGTTTATCAAAACACCTCAAATCCTGTGTACCCTGGTCAACACCAACCTCATACAAGAGGGCCCACTAGTTACAATTATCCACATAACCTAGTGTATGGCCCTACTGGTGTCCCTATGCCACACCAGTATTACCCACATGTTAACTGACAACTACCTTTCCTAGCAACCCTGGATCTTCCAAACTTGTCTCAGTTAATGAATGATCCTATTTTTCATTCTCTGGTTTGGCCAGCTATTCCAGCTAAACTTCCTTCTGATATCCCAAAATTCGACGTAAAGTCCGGAGAAGACCCAAACAACCACGTGATGACTTTCCATTTGTGGTGTTCATCCAACTCCCTCATGGATAATTCTATACGTTTGCGTCTTTTCCAACGAACGCTTACGGGTTCTGTAGCAAAATGGTATATTGAACTACCATGTGCCTCTTTTCACGATTTCAACTCTCTCGCCATGTCTTTCCTCACACACTTCCAACTACCCATTCGATACGAGATGGGTACTGGACATTTGACCTCCCTTCGTTAGACAACCTCCGTGCATATCTCCGATCATATTCATGAATGGAGAAGACGACAAAGGCTAATCAAAGCGGTCATTTCTGACCAATTATTAGCGGAATGGTTCACTAAATCATTGTTACCGCAAATCGCTCATGATGTTGCGATGGGTGGTGTAGTCACCAAGGAAGAAGCTATTTCTCGAGCTCAGTACTTAGACTTGGTTTATTCGCAATATGGTACTCTATACGAGTTGATACCGAATGCTACCCGTGCCACTAATTATCCATCCAAACCATCATCTACCTCGCACGCGGATGGAGTTATTGTCTCTGTCAAAACCCAATCTACTTCCCAGTCGACTAGAACAAATCAGCGGCCCGCTTCGACAGCTTCTCCCAGTCCGACTGCACCCTCTTCTACCCTCCCCTCAAACTCAGGTCTCTGAGGTGAATGCGGTCTAATCGACCCCTTCACAACAACTTGGGGGCAAGAAGAAAGAGAGAAATAAACCAAAGAAAAACAACAACAATGAACAACCAAAGAATCAACCGCAAACCCCTGCTGTCAGAAAACAACCACAACGAAAACTGAAATTCCCATGCCTCATTTGTGGCGACGATCACTACACTCGAGACTATCCACATCACAATGAAGTGGCCAAACTTTTTAAGGGAACTTCACAGCCCATTTTTCTTACTCAGCCTTTTCCACAGCATCAATCTTTGGTTGCTCAAACTCCCACTGCAGGGGGTAGTTCCAACCAATCCCATCATGAGGCCTCGACAAGCGCCCACATTTACATTTTTAACGGGATTAATCTGACCACTTTCACTGCGACATATGACATGCCAGTTAAACCTGATAAGCCAAAGACTACTAATGGTTCTGTACCGGACCCATTACCATCTTTCGTTAGTCCTTCGTCTGCTAACCCTTCATCCGGGCTACTTCAGATTGAGAAACCTTCGTTTGACTCCATTTTACGCCCTCCTAAGAGCACTATCTGGAAATCCACCTTTAATCCTAGTTTGTGGGCTGCCCAAAACTACAACATCGTTGACGATTTGGCTCAAGCACCGTGTACTATGTCTTCTTTGGAAGTTCTACAACACTGTCCCAGCCAACGTAGAATGCTCTTAGCCACCATCGGTGCTTTCGATCCTGAGTCATCGAATAACCTCACG
Source organism: Picea glauca (assembly GCA_000966675.3). NCBI lineage: Eukaryota > Viridiplantae > Streptophyta > Pinopsida > Pinales > Pinaceae > Picea > Picea glauca. The sequence goes on along the minus strand of JZKD02S0356637.1, from coordinate 7,460 downwards.
TTTAATCTGGATGATCATCAACCCCGACTCTCTCACCAACTAGCTTTTCAAATCAATGTTGTTGTTCACAATCAACAAATCCACCGAACTATCTTGGATGAGGGAGCCTCTACTTGTGTCATGTCTTTAACTTGTTGGAAAGGCTTAAAATCACCTTCCCTTAACAAATCCCCTATGATGTTACGTTCTTTCGATGGCCGAGGTTTTCATCCACACGAACTTTTACAATCCTTAGTCGTTCAGTTGGGCGGAAAAACTATTACCGTTGATGTCGAGGTGGTCGATGCCCCCCTCGATTACAACCTACTACTTGGAAGAAGTTGGTTCTATGCTATGACTGTCGTTGCCTTGTCGGTGTTTCAATGTGTGAAATTCCCCCATCAAGGCAAAATTGTCACTATCGATCAACTCAATTTCTACACACCTGACGCTCGCGCCCCTGTCACCAACAACATTCCTTTTCTGGGAGACCACCCAGTTACGTATGAAAGCGTTGGTGTTGGATCATTGAAAGATTATAGCCTCATGGGTACCTTCCCGACACCACTTCCACCCATCGCGCATCATATTTCCACCGTCAATATGATCTCGACTATGCCTTATCAATCCTTGGAATCATCTGATCCTTGGGTTGTACCTAGTCCTATGGAATTCAATGTGCTCGGTGACACTATGCCACTTAGCCCAGCCGAGGCTGCATACGTAGCTATTCAATCTGCCTCTCCCTGCCCGGACAACCCACATTCATTGGCACATGATGCCTACTCAATGCCTTCATGGTTGGATTCCCTATCATCTGCAATCGATTACATTTCCCAAATTTTCCCTTCTGACGAATCTATTATGGAGATGCTTAGTATTGACAATCTACCTTGGGATGATAACCATCATCGATCCTCTTTTCTTCCGCCTTTGGAATAAATCCACCAATACATACACTTTATCTTCCCTCCCGATGTTACCGATGCTCCGCAATATCCCATCCTCACATAAGATACTCTCTCTAAGGGGAATATGGGTAACATCTCTACCACGATCGTTATTGATATTTCGATCAAAGAAGGTTTCATGGAAAACATTAACCTTGGTGCTAATTGCACACCCGAAGAAGTGGTCTCTTACATCGCTTTGTTTAAATAATTCCACGATATCTTCACTTGGAGCTACGAGGAAATGCCAGGGATCGACCCTTCGATAGTTGTGCACGAAATCAAGACTTACCCTGGTGTGAAACCTATTCGACAAGAACTCCACCTAGTTCATCCCAAGAAAATCGCAGCTATAAAGGTAGAAGTTGAGAAACTTCTAAAATATGGCTTTATCTATCCTATCCCTTTGACAGAATGGGTCTCCAACCTTGTTCCGGTTGCCAAAAAACAAGGAACCATCCGTGTTTGTGTTGACTATCGGGATTTCAACAAAGCTTGTCCCAAGGACAACTACCCTACGCCCTTCATTGACCAAATCATCGATAATTGTGCGGGGAGTGTAATCTTCTCTTTCATGGATGGATTCTCCAGGTATAACCAGATTGAGATCTTACCTGCTGATCAACATAAGACAACCTTTATTTGCCCATGGGGAACTTTCACCTATCGAAAGCTACCTTTTGGTCTCAAAAATTCTGGTGCTACTTTCCAGCGGGCCATGTCATATGCTTTCCATGATATCAAGCATATCACATAACCTTACCTCAACGACTTACCTGCCCACTCATCCAATAGATCCGATCATGTTGATCACTTACGGGCTATTTTTCTTCGATGTTGGTTCTACCGTATCTGCTTGAACCCACATAAGTGTATTTTTGTTGTCGAATCCAGTCGACTCCTTGGTTTCATTATCTCTAAAGATGGGATTAGGGTGGACCCCTTAAATATTAAGGCTATTCTAGCCTTACCCCCACCTACCAATTTAACCCAACTCCAAAGTTTGCAAGGCAAAGAAAACTTCCTTCGTCGTTTCATCTGTAACTACGTTGAGATAACTAAAGGATTCATGTGGTTGTTGTAGAAAAACACCCCTTTCATATGGGATGACATCGCTCAATGGTCATTTGATGCTCTCAAGAACGCCTTGACCCACGCACCTTTGTTGCATCCTCCAGAGTATACAAAGGACTACATCCTTTACTTAGCCACCTCCACTTCCACTATTGCAATGGTGTTAGTTYAGGAGGACCCCAATGGTGAAGAACATGTGATTTATTACCTGAGCAAGAGTCTATCTRGACCYRAACTCCAATATTCACATGTAGAGAAACTGGCTCTGGCAGCCATCATCGYTKTCCAGAGATTCTGCCATTACATATTATTAYGCACCACCACGGTGATTGTAGAATCCAACCCCATGTACCATGTCTTGACACGRCAAGTACTTGGGGKAAATTATTCTAAATGGATYGTCATCCTTCAGGAATTCGATCTTGAATTTACGAAGWCCAAAGCCAAAAAGTCCCTGGTATTTACGGAGCTCATCYGCGATCTCCCCCGTGCTGATGAAGACATCGAACCTCGAGATCCTCTCCCCGATGAGACTCTTTTCCTCATCAGTACCTMTGATCCTTGGTATGGAGACATCCTCCTTTACCTCCAAACCCAACATTTTCAGCCCAACATTTCCCGTGAAGAGYGTCGATGTATTCGCCACCATTCTTGTCRCTATMTTATCATTGACAACACCTTGTATCRCCATGGTATTGACACTATCCTTCGAAGATGTCTGACTCACACAGAGGCTGAACGTGTTCTAAATGATTTTCGCCTTGGAGCCTGTGGCGGTCTCCTTTMTGGGATGGCCACATCCCAAAAAATCCTACGTGCCGGCTACTTTTGGCCCTCRATTTTCAAAGATTGTATTSAGGCACTCAAAAAATGCCCACRTTGCCAAGTCTTTAACAAGAAGGCACACACCCACCCTACTATGTTKCACCCCATTATCRCCATCGGTCCCTTYKCCAAGTGGGGTATTGATTTCATGCAATGTAAGCCTACCTTGGTYGGGGGGCAYGGTTATATAATCGTCATCGTCGACTACTTTACAAAATGGGATGAGGCTATGCCTACCTTTCTGAACGATGGTCGTACCACAGCTCTGTTTCTCTTTAAYCATATCATAACTCATTTTGGTGTACCACACGCCATTKTCACTTATCAYGGTGCACACTTTAAGAACCAGATGATGAGCGGATTGCATGTCAAATTGGGTTTTCKCCACGAAAACTCATCCCCTTACTATCCTCAGGCCAACAGACAAGTTSAGGCCATCAACAAAGTCCTAAAAACCATGATTCAACACATGGTAGGGGAAAACAAGACATCGTGGCATCTACAACTTTTTTCCGCWCTCTGGGCTTACCATACTTCCGTGAAAACCGCAACTGGATTTACTCCTTTCCAGTTGGTGTATGGMATCGAAGTCGTTTTACCAATCGAGTGTGAGATTYCATMTCTCAAACTTAAAGTAGAACTCCTACCCCATACTTCTGCCGAAGAAGAACGTTTCTTATATCTATCCAAACTAGATGAAACACGTYGTGATGCTTCTCTCAWTAATGAGGCACATCAGAAACRGATTAAAAATCAATACRACAAATYCGTCCATCCCCGGAMTTTTGCAGAAGGAGACTTAGTCCTCGTCTATGACCAAGCTCATGAAAAATTGGGGACAGGTAAGTTAGAACCTCTGTGACATGGCCCTTACATCATGAAATGTGTTCTACATAGAGGCGCCTAYGAGTTAGTAGATTATGATGGAATTTCCCTAGGAGAGCCYCGGAAYGGGCKTTACCTTAAAAAGTACTATGCCTAGATCACCCAGCATGTGTACTTTGTACATAATTGTATTTTAGTTTGGTGTGTTTGTTTCTTTCAYGTGCTCKATTCTTTACCTATGCCACTCATAAYTGTGCCTTGTGTTTTCATGCACAGATGACATCAACCTTTCCTATCTTTTTCGGTTTTGCAGATGGTGCTAGTCRACATACCTGGAACATTGCTTCGGCATCATGGGTCATTTACCAATTTGACGAGGTGGTGAGTTCAGGAGGTATTTGCTTAGGACCAAYGACTAATAACATGGCAGAAYATCATGCTATCATYGGACTTTTGACCCAATCCTCCTCCCTAGGTATCTCTCGTATCATTGTTTACTTAGACTCCCAACTCGTGGTCTATGAACTCAATCGAATCTATGCTATCTGTAATCCTATCCTGCTACGTCTCCACCTACAAGTTTGCCGTCTTGAACGAATGTTTGATTACATTGAATATAGACACATTCCAAGAGAACTCAGTAGTGTTTCAGATTCGTTAGCCAATTACATCATGGATCGGTATCTTTCCCATATATAAGATTTAAGGAAAGAAAAATTGTACATCACATGTAAATTAAAACACATCACATTAAAGGCATTATCATGTACGAATCATTTGGCACTGTAAAAACTTGGAACTGTATATATATACATAGCATGACTGAAATTTTTTGATTACATCAAAAAATTATTTAGAAGAGAAAAATGTTGGGTCTTTACACCCATACAACATCGCCTGACAAGGCATACCAAAATACGATCACCGGAGAGACTCTAATCTCCCTGCACTACATTGTGTTGGGAGTAACATATCACTGCATGCACTACGCGTCTCAGTAGATAATTGACATTCTTTTTCACTCCCATAGTGTGCCTCTATAGATGTAAAGGCACTTCTCCCCTCCGTAGAGGAGGAATGCCCATCGTGAGGCCTTGGAGATTTCTTTCAACCTCCCGGAGACCTATCATTAGTACTTTCGGATTTGCTACAACCAGAGAACCCCCATGACATCCTGGTATTGGTATATTGGTCGGGCACACTGCTCCCTTGTCTGCATGTTGAAAACAATACATCTTTTAAAAACTCTTCTACGTACCCAAAAACATATATATACATTAAAAACTTAAAAAACAAAAACTAGACAAGGTGTTGCTCAGTATCTTACCTGATGCATCCCAATATTCCCCCGTGGGTAGAATCAAATCCGTGCTCCCGTGGAAATCCACCTCAGCATACGAGAAGTCTTCTATCCGTAGATACTGTTGTCTCATCCAAGCGAAGAAATTGTCGGTAAAACAGAACTCTGACTCTGCTACTAGCCTCGGAGATAGACTAGTCCACCTCTCCATCTGTGGTTCATCCACTGGTCCCACTACTAGTGTATCTGAGGCTGCATCTCAGGGATGCACTCTAAGAAAAATGAGACCAGAAAAGAGCTGTATCCAAACTGTTTCTGTCCCATCCTACACCGTGAAACCTATTCCTTCACATTCCAAAGGAACCCTGCGCTCTAGTTGAACTGTGTTGGCTCCAAACACTATACGCCATAAGACACTTGCGATCTTGATGCCAGATGTGTGCTAGTATTTCCTGTCATGCTCATGATGGCAAACAAAATGGACCGGAGGGGTAACTCTCAGATATCTTTGATAGGGATTCTACCCCCTACCAATCTTGCTCCTCGGACACAATGACATGCCAAATACATGCCCACTTGCTTGGGAAGCGCCCTCTGCTCAGAAAAAGATATAGGGACCCCTCTTTTCGAGAGGCCAGTCAAGAAATACACATATTCCAACTCGATGGTTAGAAGCTATGTGCCGATCCGGAACCCTTGCTCCATGACATCCCATAAGCCAATCATGTGCTCAAGCAATAAAATCTCCTTCTTCATTTTTTTCAATTTGAAGAATTTCAGTAAGCCAAAAGCTCTCAATGCGGCCCGCATGCGAGGACTCCACAAGGTAGCTAAGTCATCCATCTCATGCTCTCGTTCTTTCCACTCGATCATGGTTGCCGAAATCACCTACAAAACAAAAATAAAGAATTTCATTATTCCAATATTTTGGCAATTTTGGCAATTTCTTAAAAGAAATTTAAAAACATGAAATCCAATGCCCACATTGTTTAAAAAGACCATGCCCTCTTTAATAATCATCACGCCCTCTCTTTACCATTCAATATCCATCACACAACAATTAAACGTTTTTTAAATGAAAACGATTTTCATTATGGTTGTGTGGGCATATGTGAGAATTTCTTATGAGTTCTTTGCCAAAAATGACCCATCCACCCAAGTGTCAAGGCGTTGGCATGTTGGCTATCACTTTCTAAAAATGTTTTTGCACAAAGAATGTATTACTCCCATAATTTTTAATGGAGGCCGATTTGATCTTTTTGGGGCGACTTAGGGCTTCATTTTTTAAATTAAATGCTGCTATGAAAATGAATATTAAACCATGTGATTGAAATAAGGGGAGATGAAGATCTACCTGGTTCGAACAACAAGAAAAACGGTCAACTGTAGATCTGGTATCAAGCGAAACAAGATTCACCTCCCAAAGTGAGAATCTCCACTGCTACAAATCCTTATGTAAAATGAAATGGTAAATGGAATTTTCATTCTATTACTATTTATAAATTTCCATTTTTTATAAGGTATAGTTATTTGTGGGTTTCTCTAACAATATAATGGCTTCACTAAACCTCTGGATTGTAGTTTTGACATTGCAGGTTTCCTAGCAATTCTGATCGATTATTTACCTTGTCGCACTCATGAGCATAGTCTTAGTTCGTTCTCAAGCTGGAAAATATGAGAACTCACTGGGTAGAATTTTATCTCTTTTTCGGACCTGCATGGACACATGAAAAAGGAACCCCGCTGGAGTCATATTTAAACTCTTTTCAGACTCTCTAAATATGAAAATATTGTTGAGTGTTCTTGCTTCCTTTCATGCTCATTAAAAGGTTTGAAAGGGCGTCTTTCGAGCGATAGTTTATCTCTTTTTCGGTCCGTCAGAATACTGTACGAAAAAGGAACTGAGAGAGTTCTCTTTTAAGTGTTTTTCCAAACTCTATAATACTGAAAAACCTTAGAATTTTTTGTCTTTGGACTCGCTAAAACACACATCGATAGGCCCATAAAGGACCGAACCCTTACTTCTTTCAGTTCGTTAAACAAAAGAAGAGGAACTTACCGAAGGTGAGTTATATCGAGCATGTGTTACCCTCCTTGAGATCATTAAATAAAAAAGAGGTACTCGTCTATCTGGATGGGGGAAAATTTGAAAGAAGCAAGCCAAGCAGTCTCTTGAGAACATTACCAAGTAATTATTAGAGTCGCCCTTGAACATGAAACTTTGTCATTTGCAAGCATCATAATCCATTGAACCTCTGCACTGAGCCAATCCTTTGAGTTTCTTTCAGTCCTTTGGGTCACCTGATACAAGTCACAACATCCACTGCATCATCAATTTTTGGTCCATGTCATGTTTCTGTTGTCATGCCTCAGTGTTCAAGGGCAGTATCCACCTCTAGAGTCAGCCATCCCAAATATCTTGCCTCAAAACCCATGTCAGTCCATGTCCATTTGATCCACCAATTACATCTCTATGTCTGTTTCGTGTCGTTGATGGGGGATACATC
>JZKD02S0356626.1:0-18881 GCA_000966675.3 Picea glauca | reverse complement strand
CAAGGGGAATGGAATGATCATGAACACCATGGGAAGGAGGGAGGCCTTGGGGAGTGGAAAAGACCAATTGATGTTTAGAAAGGATGGCTTGGAGGTCTTGCAGTACCAAGGGTGTATTTGTTGCTTGTATGGCATGGAGTTGGGTGATAACACCAGAATGACCCTTTTTTAGCATCTTTTCCATGCGATGGGAACTAATGATATCAAGTGAACCGGTGGTGATGCCTTGGCACTTATATTGGTGGCCCTCCTGGTCGAATTGCATGGTTAAGTCTTTAAAATACATAAGAATGGGACCCAAAGTCCTTAGCCAGTCTGCACCCAACACAATGTCATAACCTCCCATGTCGATAGAAAACATATGGGATTTCAGGTGGTAGTCACCAATTTGGAGACGCACATTTTCACAACGCCCTCCACATTTCATGGAACCACCATTGGAAATCATGATTTGGAAATTATTGACGGCATGGATGTAGCAATGAGTTTCTTGGGCAATGCAGTGATGGATAAAATTATGGGACCTGCCACAATCAACCAGAATGATGACCTTCTGATGCTTGATGTAATCAATTAGCTTGAGGCTTTGGGGAATGGAGAAGCCAGTGAGAGCATTGAGGGAAATGATCGGTTCTACTTCGAGAAGGTTTGAGGGAGGGGTTATGTCAGTGGATTCAGGTGACTCAGACACAGAGGGAGTTTCTTCATCTTCTTCCAAGATCTCCTCGGAGATAGCCATAAAAATCTTTTGTTATTTACACTTTTGGCCCGGGAAATATTTGTCATCACAACTATAACAAAGGCCTTTGAATTGGCGTTCATCCATTTCAGCCCTGATCAATTTTTGGATCTTTAGTGGAGCAGAGGGAGTAGTTGGATTTACTAGTTTAGGGCGAGGGATAAAGGAGGGTTTGTGGTTTTGAGAAGATACAACCTGTTGTGCTTCTTTATCTCTTTTGGTAGCCTCCACCCAACTCTCAGGCCGAGCCATGAGGACATGGGACTGAATTTCATCCTCGAGGTCGTTGATAAAACACTCTTGGAAAAAGGCATCAAACATGCCCTCTGTTCTAAAAGCCAAGCACTCAAAGGCAGCTATAAAGTCTTCCACTGTTCCTAATTATTTCAGCTTTGTCAAATGGCCCAAATGGTTGGTGTCAATGTCAAAGCGTTCATAAAGCTCTGCCACAAAGTGTGTCTGAGCAATATACCCTTGACGAGAAGTTTTTCTCCATTTCCACCATTGCCAACGTTCTTGATCTAGATGGAGAACACCATACCGAAGTTTGGCCAAGTCATCTATAATGTTGTATAAAGAGAAGTAATGTTCCATTTGGGTTACCCAACCAGAGGGGTTTGAGCCATCAAATTTGGTCACATCCACCCGTGGAAGGCATAGGTCACGTTGAAAGTGATGGTTCTATAAGGTATGGGAATGAGAGGAATGGTCACCTTCAATATGTGGAGGTGAGGAAGAGGAAGGGTTATCTGTAGGGATATGCAGTTTGGTGCAGAGTGTTGAAAAGACTGATTCAAGATAGGTGGTGAAGTCTTGTTTGATTTCCCCCATTAAGGACTGCATGGTTGTATTGATGGCAGCAACATTGGCACTGAGTTTTTTCACTTCTTGTTGGGTCTCAATGAGACCAGATTGCAAAGTGTTGAAGTGAGATTCCAAGTCTTGGCTACGAGTATGGGCCATGAGGATGGGGAAACTGAAAAGGGGTGGGGAGGATAAAAAAAATTGCTGAAAAATGATATGGATGAATGTGATAAGGGCGAAGAGATGAATCCAATGGAATAGGTCTCAAATAATGGTGAAAAATTTTCCAAACCTTTTTTTTTTTTTACGAAGTTATACTTCGGTCTGAAGAATACTGCAGAGAGGAAATGCCCAAATGCTTAACCAGAAATAAATGTGTATTTACTTGGCAACCCGAACACAGTTGCGTGACAATAGATCTTGTCTGTTTTAATTTGTTTATGTTTTTGTCCCCAAGGTTTAGGTATTCAAAGGTTCTACAAACAAGGGTTTGCCTTGTGCTATAGCTCTCTGATATACGTGTGGGGTCCAATAGTAGTATTTGGCCAAATATCTCAAGGCACTAACTAAGGAGGATAGACCGTACCCTTAGCCGTACTACCCGACTACCCAGGTACTAGAGAGTATCTTCCCGAGTGTTGTTCTTGGTGACACTATAGCAGTCAGGCAGCCGATCGGTTTATCTAAAGAGGGCTTCAAGTAATCTAGGTCGATCCATACACAGGTGTTGTCTAATGCACTACCACTCGAAGGGGTACCAACAGGGGTTACAAGGGTGGCCAACAAATGTGCGCTTAAGTACCACTTGTATTTCCTACGTGTATGAATCCCTCAACCACGGGTTTATGCGTGTAACGACGGATCTCTGTGGCTTAAAGATGTTGGAATACATCTCTACCCTGGAAAAAAAAATTAAACCCACACTTTTTGCCAAGGAAAGTGCTCTGATACCACTTGTAATATACCAGTTATAAAATGTATGCAGAACAGAAATAAAATGCTAGTAATGGAAGAATAACAGCAATATAACCAGAACATTCACCACAATAACACTGAAATGATATAAGAATGACATCAGAAATAGCACTTTGAATCTGAAAGCAATGTTCATGGGCCTCTTCAAGGGGGCAACCTCCAGTTGAGCAGATCTCTATTACAATAATATCCAAACTAGGGTTCTCATACCCTCGACTCCTATTTATACTAAAAACAAGCATCTAGAGGAAGATCCTTCTAGAAGTAGAAGCTTCTATTAGGTATTCTTACATCCACCTTATTCTATTTTATTGAAAGGCCTTATTAATATTGACCTTTATTACATCTGAATATATTGTTCTACCTATGTGCGAGTTAGGACCCTAGCAGAGATGCTCGTAAGTGGTATCACTCCTTGCCCCCTGCTATCATCTCCTCCCTGGAGCAGTTTCATGCAGCTTTCAATACTCACTGTCAAAGGTATTATTCCTCTAAGTTAATCTGTCATAACTATTGTGAGGAGTATAGAGATGGAGTTCGGGACATAGTTTGTTCTTGCGAAAGCTGTGAGGATGAGGGACATCCCCTAGAGGAGCTGATGGAATTGATACGATCATTTTCTGGAAGAATAGAAGAATTGAAGGATGATTTTTCTCACCGCTCTTACGAAGAAAATGCAAAGGATATTCTGGTCCTAGAAACAGATGTTCTTGGAAGCCCTTCTTATGATGAAGAAGTGAGGTCAGATATTGATCGAGAAAAAACAACTTTTTATGGATATCCCAGTGAAGACGACGAAGAGCTGAGCTTCTCCATGGTTCCTGTTTATGGTGATTGTGAATCTGATTCTGGGGATAGCCATGAAGGAGAAAAGGGGGAAGCCACATCTCTCGGCCATCTTGGCTCCAAGATTTTCTCCTTTCAATTTCTCAACCATAGTTGGTTATCCACATCTAGTACCGGATAGATATGAATAGGATGACTATATTCTGAGATTCAGAGGAAGCAAGCATGACGATCTCGGTAAGAACTTATTAAAATTTCTTGTATGCATGCTCGAGCACGGCTTCTTTCATGAGGATGTCTGGATCAAGATGTTCGGATTTTCTTTAGAGGAAGATGCTCTTGATTGGTGTCTATCTCTCCCTGCTGCTAGTATCCATTCTTTGAAGGATTTTCACGATGATTTTAATTCGTATTACAAGAATATTTACCTGGCTCATCTTATTTCTTATGACTGTTGCAAAACGTTGGCACTCCACATTCTGTAGATGATAGAGTGTTCCTCGTGTGATGAGTCTGGTAAATATCTAATTCAGAGAGAAAGCGAGGATAAAAGTGAGTATCTTGCAAATACATATGAAATGTTTTCTCTCTTTCTCTTTCCCAAGAAGAAGTCCTTCTAGATATGATTGATGATAGCATTATGATGGCATAGCTATCGATGCATTATTTTCCGCCCCTAGTATGCATGTTGTCTCGGTTTTAAAAGAAGAAATGGTTGAAGAAAAGAATCAAGAGATTTTTTTTTTTTTTTCAAGATAAAAGAGTTTTACGCTTACCGACCTCTGATGAGTATTAATAAAGAGAAATATCCTACCAAGAACAGCATGATAGAAAGAAAGAGCCATCCATGGATATACATGAAGAGACTGTTTGCTCTCAGCTAGCAGATGTTATCGGAGCAGACAAAGGAGAGATGGAGGAGCTAAATCAGTTTATCTCATGTCTTGAACCTTTAAATGAGAAAATATCACCTAGGATCAGCCAACCCGCATCAGTCCTCTACCCACCTATACACTCTAAGGACATCGAACAATGGGTGAGAAACAATGAAGTACAAGAGGTAATTTCTTACCAGTCGAGATTTCCTGATTATAAATTTTGTGACCTTGTGGGGTTGTATATGGAGCTGTGTTTTCCACAAGCATTGGAGCCTACAAAATTATTCATATTATCTTCATTTGGAGGTATTTCCAATTTTCTCATACATTTTTTCTTTGTGCTATTATACTTCCCTTACCTTTTATGGATTATTTGCAGAAAAGAGAAGAATTTTATTACCGAGCAGTCTGGGTGGCTATGGTGGAAGTTTGATTTCACCTAGCACTTTGTAAAAATCAGTTAGTCTAGGAGTGTACATAAATAAGTTCCTTCTAGAGCCCATGTGTTCATTTTCATTTTTTAGTAGAGTAGTGTACATATTTCCCTGTTTTCTTCGGAGAAAGTTTTGAGCTAGACTTCATAGCCCAACAGCTAAGGCATTGAAACTACGCCTACTTGGCAGCTCGCAAGGAGCATGCCATCCCCCATGGAGCCAAATGTTATCACATAAGGTTTTCAAGGGAGGTATTTGTGTGTCGATATACCCGAATCTATAGTCTTTCCCTGTCTCTATCCTTTTCAAATCGACAAGTCTTAAGTTTGTCCCCTTTCAGCATGTAAAGTCTTCTTTTGTGTGCCCTTATTCATTTATGTGCCCTAGTTTCCCTCAATATATTAACATAAATAAATCGTGTACCCAAGCCCCTCTGTTTTTCTTCGAGGAGGAGCACTCGCCTCCTGAATTTCAGTCAATGGTCTCCCTGTTTTCTCAACTCACAACTAGTAGTCCAAATTCTTGATCGTGCAGGCTGCAGCCATGACCACAAAGCATAACTCTCGTACCAGTCTATTTCAGGATTGAAGCATAAGCAGAAAGTAGTTTTAAGCTTTCATCCGCGGTGATTCCAGGAGTAGTCCAGATCAAGGGCTCATGGGCATTCGAGAGTGAAAACTTGCGTGAAGTATAGCGCCAGAGAAAAAGGCCCCAAAGTGAATATAAACCATTGATCTTAAACGGGACAAGTGGCAGTCGATCCAAACCTTCGGGGAAATGAGCTTCGGGAGATTTGAAATGATAAATGCTTAGAATTCCTAAAGACCTGAAGCATCGAATTCCTAAAAAGTTGAAACTGTCGAAGAGTTGAATTTGTCGAAGTCACCGAAGGCCTAAAGTCCTGAAGGCCTGAAATGGATCTGAGTCGTCGATCAGCAAAAGCCACGTGTTGCCAAATCCATGGCTCTGGGTAAAAGTGCATGGAAGAGTAAGCGAGATTTGAGTTTTGGTTTTCCTGGAGCCCAGAGACCCAAAGTGGATCTCGGTCGTCCAAATCCAGAATGCCATGCGTCATTAGATCTATCACTCCGGGAGTTTTACTTCGGGATTTTTAAAATGAGAAAAGCACCTAAGTCCCGAAGGCCTGAAGTCTCGAAGGCCCGAAGTCTCGAAGACCCGAAGCGACGAAGTCCCGAAGACCCGAAGCACGTGACGGACTCTCATCAAGCATGACGTGTGGCACTCTTTCCAGGTCATTTGGTTGTGGCCATGTCACCCTCCTTATCATGACACATTAGCAGATGTGACATCATATGACATCATATAGACCACCCATCAGCGGGACATGTGGCATAAATCCATGAGCTTCGGCTAAAGGCCCGAAGTAATCCTCAGTCGTTTGATTCATGAGGACATACGTCAGTATATATCCAACTCCAGGTAAAAGATTTTGGGATCCCAGGTTAGAGATTTGATTCTCTCGAAGCCTGAAGACATGAAGGGATTTCATCCGTCAATATCTAGAGGGCCATGTGTCATCATATCCATGGCTCTGGGTAAAATAGTTTGGGAGCCCAGGTTTGAGATTTGATTCTCTCGGAGCCCAGAGACACGAAGGGATTTCATCCGTTGATCTCTAGAGGTCCACGCGTCATCAGATCCATGGCTCCAGTTAAAATCACTTGGAAGCCTAGGTTTGATATTTGATTTTCTCGGATTCCAGAGACCCGAAAATCGTCTCAGTCATTGATCTCAGGGATCCATGCGTCATCAGATCCCTAGCTCCAGAGAAATTGCTTGGAGAAAATAAATTTTGACTATTGAAAGGCCTGAAGCCCGAATCGTGAAGCAGATCTTGGTCGTCTATTTGAAAAGTGAAGATCTGATCCATCAATATAAATGGCGCCAGAGCTAGGTCGTTGATCAGGAAGCCTCATCTCGAATCAAAAGATCAATGGTCGCGCTCCATTGTTGGTTCGGAAGGTGCGCACGCTTTAAAATTTTAAGGGTGGGCCGCAATAGGAATCGTGGTTTTTAGAAAGGGGAATGTGGCGGTTCATGGTGAATTGCTGGGACAAAAACGGTTTTCTTTCAAACCACCCTTGGTCGCGCCCGCAATCATGCAATTGCGTAGATTCATGGCCCTAGGTCACATTGAAGAAGGATCTATCCCCTGAGCCCTAGAGAGCCAAATGTGTGGTAGTTGTTAGCACAGATAGGTGGCACCCTTATGATATTGGCATGTGGTCACTCCCTGAGCATTAACTCTCGTTCAATATATGAGGAAAGGCAGTTAATGAAAGTAGAGCTGGTGGTTGAAACCTAGGCTCACTCCATAAATGGAGAGAATGGAAGGCCTAGTCGTGGGGACTGAACCGTCAGCCCGTGGTACCCCTGTGGGCATATTTTCCTACAAAACCCATGTCGATCAAAGATTACATCTGACAAAGGGGTGCACGTTCAGTTTGACAGAATAACTTGCCAACGCAAATCTTTGATTGTAGTGACTAGGTCACACTCTTGGTAGTGGCATATTGTTCTGAGTATAAATAGATAGTTTTAATATTTTGGTTAAGGTCATCAACTGGTTGAGCAGAGCTCCTGATTTTGTAATGTTTTGAAGCCAGAACTGTTCTCTAGTTATGTATCAAATTTGAGATTTTCATGTTGATAGAAGTCAGCTTCTTTTCATCTGTCTGTAAAAAATATGCTAAAACACTCAGTCATGGAGGATCCAGTCGAGGTTTGTTATGTTGTTGTAATGTAGGTTTGATTATAGTGCCATCATGACCAGTTTTAGTCAACTCCCTTGTTATCGTTTTCTCAGGCATGGAGGATCCAATCGAGTTGTTGTAGTTGCATTGTGATGTAGGTTTGATCATTGTGTTGTTGTGACTGTGTTGTTTGGACATATTTTAGTGTCTAAATCTTAAGTCCAAGAACATTCTTGGGCCTGAGTTTTTCTTCTCCAGGCTGCTTGAAAGCCTAATGCCCATAGCAGTCTTGTTCACATTTCTCACTAAGTCTTCTGACTTCTCACACTTAAACTCAATTCACTGACTGAATTTAATGTGGCCCTCATTTCCCTATGCATTTATTTTCCAGTTATGTGTTGAACATCATTCATATTTTGAGTTTTTTCCATTGACCTCCACTCATATAAAACCAACATCCACCAAAAACTCGGATGGGTATTGGACTTACCCTCTCGCAATCTGAGGGTGACTCTCAATGCTAACACATTGGAAGTTCATTTTCCTTTCTCGAGCCAAGATGCGGGTGAGGATGGATCAATGAGTTATAGGTAAGGATAGGATGAATGAACGAGTGAGAAATTGAATGAACTCATGAACCACTGATCAAGTGGACCAGAGAATAAGTGTATGAAGGATTGAATGAGAAAATGAGCGAACGAGAAATCAGCCAACCCCCCCAATAGTCCAGGGGTGGGTTTAAGTATTCCATGGGGAATCAAGAACCTCCTAGCCTCCCCCAAGAAGCTCATGTAACTGATCCATTCCCTTAGACAAAATGGTAACTATAATAGGAAATAACTTTTATCCCCTCAAGCCCCCTCTCTTGTGGAATCATAGCCCCCTATAACTCTAGTCCTTGTCCGTCTAGCAGCCAGAAATGTATTTATTATTGATAACAATCAAAATATTACATTTCTTTGGCACTCTAGCCTCTCAACATTGTAACAATACATTATTTAAAATGGGGCTCAAAACCTGGGGTGTTACATCCCCTCCCCTTTATTTTGGCATTGTCCTCAGTGCATATACAAAATAGAGATCAAAATCTCAAAATTTATTCAAAAAGTTGTGGGTACTCTACCCGCATGGCATATTCATGATCCCAGGTAGCATCTTTGAGACCATAGCAGTTCTACTGACCTTTTACCAACTCTATAACTCTATTCCGGAGCATTTTGACCTCTTTGTCCAATACTCGCATTCGCTAAACCTGAAAGTCTCCCTTTCTCTCTACCTAAATTAGATGCCAATCAATAACATGGTTAGGATCATGTACATATTTCTTTAGTAAAGAGACATGAAATAAATTATGCACATTCATGGAAGCAGGCAATGCAAGCAGGTATGCAATTGGCCCTATTTTGTCTAATATTTCAAATGGACCATAGAATCTAGCTGCCAACTTTGTACAGCTACCCAATTTCAAGGATATTTTCTTGGGCTTCACTTTCAAAAGTACTTGCTCCCCTACTTTAAATTCTATAGTTGTCTTGCTCTTATCTGCATAAATTTTTTGTCTATCTTGAGCTGCCTTTAAATTCGGCTTGATCTTAACCATCTGGTCTTCCATATCCTTGAGTAACTCTAGCCCAAGTACCAGTCTATCTATTGGTTTGTCCCAGCTCACTGGAGTATTGCATTTCCTACCATACAAGGCTTCAAATGGGATCATTCTCAATGAAGCTTGATACCCATTATTATATGTAAACTCAGCCAAGTGCAAGTAATCTTCCCACTTAGATGGCTTATTCATCACATACATTCTCAACATATCATCAATTACTCAGTTGACCCTCTCTGTTTGCCCATCTTATTGGGGATGGTATGTTTTGATAAAGTTTAGATTTGTAACAAATCCTATAAACAATCCCCTTCATAAATTGGAGGTAAATTTTGTATCTCTGTCCGAGACAATTGTCCTAGGTATCCCATGCAACCTAGCAATCTCCCTCATGTAAATTTATGCAATATTAGTCATTGTATGTGTTTTTTTTATAGGAACAAAATGAGAAGCCTTTGTTAATTTGTCAACCACCGCCATGATTGAATCATGTTGCCTTTTTTTCCAGGGTAATTAAGTTATGAAATCAATGGTTATCACTTCCCATTTATTCTCTAGGATTGGTAATGACTGCAGCAAACCCGTTGGGTGCCT
Organism: Picea glauca; assembly: GCA_000966675.3. Classification (NCBI taxonomy): domain Eukaryota; kingdom Viridiplantae; phylum Streptophyta; class Pinopsida; order Pinales; family Pinaceae; genus Picea; species Picea glauca. Next base: position 9,354 of record JZKD02S0356626.1, on the reverse strand, counting down.
ATGCTCAGCCTTTACCTTCTGACATTCCATACATTGATCAATGTAATCAAAAACATCCTTTTTCATTCTCGGCCAAAATAATTGGCTTCTTACTGTTGTAATCGTTTTACAGTAACCGGGATGTCCAGCATAAGGAGTATCATGCATTTCCTTCAATACCAAATTCCTCAATTCTCTGGAACTAGGAACATAGATTCTATTCTTATGCATGAGTAATACATCTTCGTTTATCTCATACTCCTTTATTTTATGTTGTACATATCCTTGTTGTAAGCTTTCCTTTACCTGTAGGTAATGTTGATCTGTAGCAATACCATCTAAAATTATTCTCTTCAAGTTTGACTGATGCAAACTAACAGCAGTAGCATGCATGAGATGCACTCTTCTACTAAGTGCATCAGAAAATTTATTCTCTTTTCCTTTTATATGCTTGATATCGAGGTCATATTCTCTTAAAAATTCTTGCCATCTTGTTTGCCTAGCATTCAAGGTTGGTTGTTCAAAAAGATACTTCATGCCAATGTGGTTTGTTCTTAACTCAAATCTCTTCCCTATGAGATAATGCCTCCACATCCTCAAGGCATGGACAATGGAAGCAAGCTCCAAGTCATGTGTGGCATAGTTATTCTCATGTTCCTTAAGCTTTCTGGACTCATAACCAATGACATGTCCATTTTTCATGAGGACTCCCCCAATTCCTTCACTACATGCATTTGTACATACCACAAAACTTTCATTTGGGTCAGCAATATTTAACACAAGTGCTCTAGTAAGTAATTCTTCAACATATTAAAATTCTATTCACACTTGGGTGTCCATTCAAATTTAGTTCCCTTCTTTTGCAAAGAAGTGATGGGATGAGCAATCTTAGAGAACCCTATTATGAACCTTTTGTAGTAAGTAGCTAATCCCATAAAAGCTCTGACTTCTTACACATTTTTGGGTGTTGGACATCCTCTAATGGCTTCAATCTTCTCTGGATTTATTGCTATGCATTGATCTGAAATAATGTGTCCCAAGTAATGGATCTGCTTTTGATAAAAATAACACTTACCCAACTTGGCATACAACTGATGTTCTCCCAGCACTTTCAATACCAGTCTTAAGTGATGTTCATACTCCTCTTCCGACTTAGAATAGATAAGTACGTCATCCAAGAACACTATGACAAACTTATCCAAATAATTAATGAATATGCCATTCATTAAGCACATAAAGGCAATCAATGCATTGGTCAGTCCAAATGGCACCACTACAAATTCATAATTCACATACCTGGTCCTAAAGGTTGTCTTATGAATGTCTTCTTCCTTGATTCTTACCTGATGGTATCCTAACCTCAGGTCAATCTTCGAAAATATCTTTTCTCCTCTTAGTTGATCAAAGAGGTCATCAATTTTGGGTAGAGGATACTTGTTCTTTATAGTATACTTATTCATTTTATGAAAGGAAATACACAGCCTCAAAGTTCCATCCTTATTTTTGGCAAAGAGTATTGGTGCTCCCCATGGTGAAACACTTGGACGTATGTACCCTTTCTTCAACAATTTCTCCAACTGCATTTGTAATTATTTTAACTCTGGTGTGCTCATTATGTAAGGTGTTTTTGACACTCGGGTAGCTCCCTTTTTGGTGGAAACCCTGGTATTTCTTGGAATACATATTCGAATTCCTGTAGTACCGAGAAATCTTCAAGGCTTGGCCCCTTTGTATTTTTTGTCCCTTCCACATGAGCTGCATACAATTGACATCCTTTCCTAAGACATCTCTTGAGTTGTAAGGATGAAATATCCCTTATAGAGATGGGTCTTGGAACTCCTTTCACAATGCTTTGTTTTCCATCTTCATCAAGACAGGTAAATGTCTTGCTATGACAATATAGGATAGCATGATGTTTGTCCAACCAATCCATTCCAATTAGAATATCATAAGACCCCAATGGTATGATATTTAGGTATGATATTTAGGTCACACCATTAAGACATATAGAACATCCTTTGACCATATCATGGATTCTCCTTTTGGTTCCAGTGGCTATCTAAACCAAACTTGATTTTCCAAGCTTACTTTTCTCCAAATTTAATTTATCCACTATTTTAGGATCAATGTAACAATGACTTTCACCTGAATCAATTAAAATAGAAACAGGTTGATTTATGATCTTACCTTCCACCTCGATCATATTGGACTAGTACTCTACTTTTCGATCATCTAAAGCTGCATATATTCTTCCCATATATTTTATTGGTGTATCCTCTTGGATGGTGTGCACAGTATTCACTCTGTTCTTTCTGTGTGGGAAATCCTTGTACAGGTGATCTTCTTTGCATCCCCAACATTGGATAGGTGGTCTTCCCCTTTTTCCCAAGGAGTCTTCTTTCTTGGATTCACCCTTAGCATACTTCTTGAACTTCTTCCAAGTGATCCTACTCTCATTAATATGTTCAACTTGCTTCAGTTGATCCCACCACATTGTAGCTTTCCCATGTAAATGGTAGATGGAAATCCTCGCTTCTAGGTTTGATGAATAGTTATGCAAACGAAAATATCTCCTCAGTCCAAGAAACCATGCTTAGGCATCATATTCTCTTTCTCTTTCACCATCAAAGGAGGGTGGCTTAAGCTTCCTCTCCTTGCAAACTGTCCACTTCCTGTCTCATTCTATGGTGCCTACTAAGAGACACCTCTGGGCTACTTATGGGATCTTCCGATGCATAAAACTTTATTTCTAAGAACGGAGGTGAGTGGTGTCTATGAGTTCTGTTGGCACTTCTTGAATAACCAGCTCTTCGATGATCTTCTCTTCTTTCATGAAACCTGCCTTATTCCTCTTGCTTTGAGTTTGATCCCTTCTTAGTTTGCCTCTGCAACTGATTTAATCTCTACAACACTCGAGTGTTTATCTAAATTTTCTCTCTCATCAGTCTCTCATTGTCTTCTTTGTAGCTCTGCACTTCTATTTTCAGGCTTCTTACAGATTCTATTAATGTTTCTTTCTCTCCTCTGCCCTTGCATCCATTGGACTCTATCTCTGCATTACCAAATATGGTATTCTGGAATTTCACCTCCTTATCATGGTTGGAGGCTCCCTCGCCTTCTTCCATTTATTCAATACGCATTCTGAGCTTATGTGTTTAAACCCCTTAATTATGCAAAATGTGCAAGCGACCATTTTGTTAGAACTAAGCATATGATAAACAAAATTTTCTAAACCATGTTACAGGTCCTTTTTCTTATCAATTCATGAATAACATATATGTATCAATATGCACCATATAATACTTCCATGCTATCCCTTAGCCGATATTGAATATAATTTTGCATAGGCACTCCTTTGAAACCTCTTCCCTAGGTGACCATGGCTCAAAACCGCAGCCAAATCATTCCTGACACTTTGCAAATTTGGAACCTTCAACTGGGACCAGATCAACGGTCCTCGTCCTCATTCATGATCAAATATCGAGATTCACTTTGGGACTTCGTGCTTTGGGAGTTCAACACTTTTGACCCCCGCTTTCCCCGGGAGTACTTCGTACCCGAATCTCTAGATTAGGCGCCACACATCCAACTCAATCAATGGTTCTAGTCCACTTTGGGACTTCGACCTTCGGAAGTCTCAAATTTCCTCACTTGCTTCCTCCCGAAACACTTCCACCTGGAGTTCACGATCATTCGACGTGTGTCTTCACGTAGATCGATAACTATGAATCGCTTTAGCTCTTTGGGCTTCGAGAGTTTCAAACTCTCCGCCCTCACTTTCTCCTGAAGTGATTTCACCCGAAGTTGACGATCCATCAACGCATGTCTTCTCACATATCAACAGTCTATATGTACTCCAACCTTTGGGCCTTCGGTATTTCTTGACCCAACGCAAACTTTCGTATATTTTTCCTTCGAAGTGCCCAGTCTTCAGACTGCACGATCGATTTCCACATGGAGAAATACTAGAAGCGGACACATGGCCCAATCAAGTAGGTGACACGTCTCATGTTCTAACTAACATTTCAATCCTCCATAGATTCAAAACTCGATGATACATGGCACACATCCCATGTGTCCACTTCATCCTAGGTGACGTTCATGAGCCACGTCACTTCAAAATTCTGGGGCCCACATCACCTCCAGGTGACATCATCATGCCCCGCCACTTCGACTCTTCGAGATTTGGGACTTCGAGCTTCGGGAGTTTCCACACTAGCACACCTCCAATTATCCTAAACTCCAAATTCTCGAACTAGACAATATGCCGACATGTGTCTCCCTTATCATATGGTCTGTATTAACCCGGACTTTGGGACTTCAGGAGATACTGCTGCAAAGATCAACTATTCTTGTTGATTTGAGATCAACGATCCTCAATTACTTCAGTACTTCAAGTAATTATTTCCCTAATTATTTTCTCTACAAAACCTTCTGGAGTACTAAGTCTCCAAAGTGAGAGATCTGGCGCCACGTGTCTTTGTTGATGGATGGTCCAGATGAACTCTAGGCTTCGGGCCTTCGGGAGTTCTGGATTTTTGCATTTGTATTTCTTTCGAAGTGGTTATCTGCTGGAGTGTAGGATCTCTTTCCAGGTGTCCACTTTGATCAACGGTCTAGATCTACTTCGGCTCTTCGGAGTTTTTATGTTTGAGCACTAACATGTCACATCACTTAATGCCTTTCAATTTACGGGGGCACACATCAGCAGTTTAGAGTAACCCACCTTTCGCCCTGCAATTCTTCTGACGCTAACATGTAACCCCTCAATGAAATCGTGGTTTGGATTGTGGGACCGCCTTGGGGAATTAACTCCTGTGCAACTTGGGTCCCTGCAATGCCTCTTGGTTGTTGATCTCTCTCCAATGAGATCTGAAAGTTGTGACTTAACCTTTGCTTCGCTTTCATCGGATGACCCTTATTCACCTACCCTCTGATCCAACGATCTCGGATATCTCTTGATTCCCACAGTGGCAATCGCTCCCAAATTTGAAAGGGGCGGTCACGATCCTTCGAATTCCTTACAAAGGATATATGATGTTCTATCTCATGCGTAGATTTTGCAACGCCATTCCTCCTGAGCTTTTCAACTTCACGATTAGAATTCGATCTCAACCACAAAACTCTGACCAATAGAACCAGCCCATACTGATCTAGAGTTTCAACCAGAAGCTCTGATACCAATCTGTAACACACCCCGACCAACCACAGGCCGAGGTACGCCACCTTCAAGCCCACCCTTGGAATTATTTCTCTTATCGGAATGTTTTAAATTAATAAGGACGCATAAAAAGAAAATATTTAACGACATGCACAGTAATAACCAGCAAGCATGCATATTCTAAAGATTCAATTAAACGATAAATAAATACACAACAGAATACATTCTTATACAGGTAAATAATACCATAATAGAGAGCACTTATATTTATAAATATACACCAAATGGATACAGACCAAGGACGTTCCACCCAACCATAGACACTACTGCTCCAAATCTCAACAGCAATGTCACCCCCGAGTCAGGGCTATGAATCCACAAGGATGGTTCCAGAGGGTTACTTGGCTTCCCCAAACCAGTTAGCACTCAATATCTCACAGGATTTCAGAGCACTCACAACAATCCAGGTACCCAGATCTCTTCTACCCAGCTTGCACCACCCAAGAGAATGGACATCCACCCTTCTCTGCCATGCAGTCCCTCAGGTAGTCCTTCTCCTTACTTTGGGCTCCAGCGCAACTGGTCCAGAATCTCAATGCTGAAACTCTCAGGACTCGCAGTTGTGAACAATGTTGGACACAGGCTAATGCATCTCAGACATGCAGGCCTCAAGTCATGGCTGGATTACACCAACAACCACTACCGCCAACAATACAGTGGCTAATCATTGGCAGTTTGTTTCCCTTTCCCAAGCTATTCCTTGTCTGTCTAGCAGCCAACAATGTATTTATTATTTATAGTGATCAAAAAATTACATATCTTGGGCACTCTGGCCTCTGAGCATTGTAACAATACATTATTTAAAATGGGGCTCAAAATCTAGGGTGTTACAGCAGTAGAGGAGTTGTTAAAAAATAATAATGTTGATATAGAATCTCTGAGAAAGCAGTTGAAGCTTCCAGCTACAAAAGATTCACAAGCCAAAGAAGTGGTTGAGACTTAAGACCACAAAGAAGAAATGTTAAAACTAATCATGGACCAAAATGCTCAAATAAGAGAGATGGAAGTAGAAATGGAAAAACTGATAAAAGAAAAGGAGAAAAATGTGCAGATGGCCATGATCCCACTGGAGGTAGTCCCTCTGATGGGAATTAGAATAGCAGAAGGGTCCACATCATCAGCAATACCATCAAAAATCCTAGTACAAGTATCAGATGCATCTGACAAACTTGTAAACTCCATGGAATATATGTCCATACAAGGGAAAGAGATTAGAAAACTACAAGAAGAGGTATAGAACTTGCAGAAGTTGAAATCAATATTCCAGGCCATTCACTAGGTAGATATGTATAAGTCTCAAAGGCTTAGTCAACAATTACAATAATTAGAGAAATAGACTTCCATGGAAAATACCTTAGCCCAAGCTAAGGAAAACATTTGGGTAGATATCAGCAAATCAATGTCAAAAATTTGGCCATCCATACAGATCATTTTTGAACAGCATGAGTTAGTACAGAAGGCCAAGGGAGCAATTGAAATCATCAAGGAAGAATTAGGAGAAAGACCCATAGAGGCCACTAAACTTATCAGATTTCTAAAGTCCAAAAACAAAAAGGAGTTAGAAGAATTAGAGATTGAGGAAAGGATAGAAACCATCCTTTATATCAAGAAGGTTTTGACCAAGAAAGGATTAATGTTGCAGCTGGAAGAAAAATCTCAAGTGATAGCCATAGGTGTGCATAGATTTTTCGGTAAGTTTGAAGTGCTACACAAGAAAGGGCTTCCTGGATTGTTATTATTGAATGACAAATTGATCACTATGCCTGATTATAAACAGAAAATGAGAACAGTAGCAAAGGATAGTTCAAATTTTGCAGGGATACAGGGAATCATTACTAGTAAAGATTTCATGGAGACACTAAAGTTATACTTGAGTATTCAGCATGAGATTAAGCATATCTTCATCACTAATCCTACCTTTTCCAAGTATATAGAAATGGATGAAATATACAGGAAATTACTCAAGGTTTCCATTCCAAGTAAAAAGAGGTGGGAAGATCTACGCGCATTACTTGAGAGAAATCATTTTTGGTGTTCTAGTCAGCATGGAGAAGCAGCTAGCCAGAGTCAAAGAGATGAGTCATCAACCACCTCCATCAAATCAACACCAAAGATCCAAGCAAATATGCAAAATCCCTACATTTTGTATTTAGAGATATAGTTAGTTAGATATTTCTCCATAATATCATGATCATTAATGACAGGATATGTTGTAAATAATTGTATAAATACTTCTCTCTTCGAAGTATTATGGGTTGATTTTTGCATCCATAAGCTATTGTGTAAATTCTCAAAGGATCGACCAGTAATAAAAGAGGCTTATTCACAGGATTCTTGTGTCGGATTGTTGGTGATGTGATTTCTCTCTTGGTCAAATGTTTTTCTATTATCTGTAATCATTTTATGAGTTTTCCAATTCTAATCATTAAAAGAAAGTAAAAAGAACGAAATTTGTTTCATCATACTTTGTCTCTGGCTTTTAATGATCTGCATGTTGTTCATCTAAAACTAAGTAAAAGAATTCTTTACTTCTCTTATACTTAGTGGGTTTTCCCCTCTTTTCCTCTTATTCATTTCTTTTGATTCAAATAGATCCAACAGTTTTACTACCCTGCCCTGTGGAGAAAACCTTATAAAAAGATTAAACAAATCCTTATCTTTAAGTACAGACCCCATATCCCAATGGAAAATTAAGCATTCTTTCAGTGATATATTTCAAACAAACAAACAAAACTTGAATTGTCATAACTAGCCTAACATTTTAAAACTCAAACAAATCTAAATCCTATAGAGAGATCCCTCTCTAAAGCTAGCAGGGCTAGATCCCAGCTTCCAAAGTGGTTTGGTAGTTACCTCTATCTTTTCTTCTACAACCTATGGAAATTATAGATTGATAACACCCAACATTCTTCTTTGCATGAGAAATCCATTATAGACTGGGGTTACCTTACTTTGAGTGAAGTTTCTTTCCAATTGGGTAATTTGAAAACGACTCGAAAATTCTATATGACTTCTTATCTCATCTATTCCATTTCTTATGGTCATGTCTTTGAATAATTGATGAGGGAAAAGAAATTTCATTTTAAGATAGAACTAGTTTATGCATGGTATTCAACTTTATATAGACACAAAGATCAATATAAATTTTACCCAGTTCATAACAATTTCATTTCAGAGCTCGAAAAGTTAATTTTTGGCCCTAATACATCAATATTATCTCTTGAAGCAGACACCTTTCTCTCTAGGAAAGGAGTTTATGAAACTTCCGAGGAATTTACTATTATCAGGCTGTTTGGTGGTGAAGAAATTCCTTTTCTTCTCCCATTTTATGTATCGGATAGACTTTTTTCCAAGGAAATGTGAAAACATTATAAAAAATGGGCCCATTTATTTTATGAGAGGAGGAAAAAATAGTTCATACCCCTATCATAGAAAATTGGAGAAATCACTATAAAGCACATAACCCATATCGACAAACTTGTGGGCTATCATGACCAGTTGGGCTTAAAGGAATCCAAATTTGTTAATGGTTTTGACCCAGATGACAAGTTCATTGTGTTGGACTACGATTGTTTCTAGAAAAAAAACCCAGGCATTAGTCTCTGCCACAATCGTTGGAGTTAGGATCCACGAGAGGGGGTTAACCCATGTCATGAAACTTGTGGGAAGCATTGAACCCAATGTCCAACAATCTCCCTCCCTAACGTGTGTTGAGCGATTTTCAAACTCGAGACCTTCGCTCTGATACCATTAGTTGGACTACCATTGTTGTTAGACAAAAAACCATAGGCGTTACTCCTCCACAATCGTCAAAGTAAGGATCCACGAGAGGGGGTTAACCCATGTCACGAAACTTTCGGGAAGCACTAAACCCAATGTCCAACACACTGCACATATGGAATTGATCATTTATTCTTCGTATTTCACTAAAGTTGAACAATATCAAGAAGGTGGTGGAGATAAGACAGATCTCCCTGAAATTGAAAAATAATAGGTTTCAGATAACATGGAAGAAATAATCATCACTAATGAAGGTTACCGAAAACATGGTAGGGAAGTCACAGAAAAAAACTCTAATTCACTAACAACTACTTAGAAAAGTACTCCATCAAGAACAAAGTACTCCCATACTGTATATACCTCTGTAAAAATAA
>JZKD02S0356615.1:3988-18881 GCA_000966675.3 Picea glauca | reverse complement strand
CTTGGAATATACACAGTGATGAGCCCTACTTCTCACAAATCCTAGTCCAAGGATGTATGTGTCAAAATTTTGGTACAACATCCTAGGTGATTTATTTAAACCATATTGTGAGTTATTTAGCTTATATACCAACTCTTTCATTCTCTTTACTACAAAACATTCTGGTTTTTTCATGTAGATTTCCTCTTAAAGATCATCATGTGGGAACACTATATTCACATCCAACTTCTCTACTTCTAGTCCAAAGAAAAAAAATAGACAACGTGAATCTAATAGAAGTAATTTAGCAACAAGAAAAAACGTTTTACCAAAATCAATTCGCTTTGCTTGGGAATATCCATTTTTCACTAAGAGGGATTTGTACTTCTCTACCTTCAAAGACATGCATAGCATGGATATAATCACCCAAAGACGTGCATGGAGTGGATATATCCATGTGAATGCATCCACATGCATAGTCATGCAGAGACATGCATGGTTTGGAGAAATTCATGCAAAGACATGCAAAGACTCACATAAAATACCATGGGTTACCCAATACCACGGGTCAGTAAACTAGTAACCATGAACCTAACAATGATAGAATCATTGAACCCAATATTCCTCCATTTATAATTGACTTGGGATAAACACCTACCCCACTCAAAGTTTATAAATAGGATACCATAAATACAACATTCCCCCCTATCACCTAGGTCTATGTCTAGACTTTATACTAGTAAACCATCAAGTCATGGGTATGCATGCCTAAATAGGTCTTACACTCATATGCCCATTTACATGTGATAAAATCCAAATCCATAAAAATGATTATATAGACGAATAACTTATCTTACAATTGTATTCCCCAACACATGATGCAAGAAGAATTGGTAAATTCTTTACCAGTATCCCTCCTTGCTCCAAATATAGTGAGCTAAGTCACTCATTCTCTGAGTAATTCTTCATTAATGCACTTCCTCCTATGCTCCACATTTATCCACTATATGCTCCAACAAATGATGCAAGATTCATCTACCAACTTCTTTGTTAACATCCCTCCTTTCTCCAAATACAATGAGACAAAGAACTCATTCACTAAATACTTGATCTTCAATGCACTTTTTCCTATGCTCCACATCAATCCACTATATTCCTAAGAAAATGTTGCATGAAGTATCTACTAGCTTCTTAACTAGCATCCCTCCTTGCTCCAAATACAGTGAGAAAAAACACTCATTCACTGAGCACTTCTTCCTTAATGAACTTTTTCTTATGGTCCACATTGATCCACTCTCTCCCGAGGAAACTATGAAAGAATCATTTACCAACTTTTTCATCAACATCCCACCCTACTCCAAATACAATGATACAAATCACTCATTCACCTAGTAACTCATCCTCAGTGTACTTCTACCTATGCTTTATTTTCTTGTGTCATTTAACATGGTTCATAAACCCATGAACCATCACTACAATTTCTGTGAATAACTCTCTTCCAAAGATCACTCTCTTTACCAACAATTTCATAAGCATGAATCTCAACATCATACCACTCTTGTTGTAGAGTCAAACACATGGGTTTCATTGTGTGTTGTATGTTCTTAACTACTACATGATCCGCATGCTCTAAGTCATATGCATTGAGTGTATTATTTTATGATGAAAATAATATGGACGCCCACCCCTTTGTTTAGTTGATGGGCATTGAGAAGACACCTTATCTCCATGTTCTTCTCATCCCACTACCACTGCAATTGCAGTTGGAAAAGACACAAAGATCAAGTTGAAGGGATGCGAGAGAGACAATAATTGATGATTGTCAAAATTAAATTATTTAATGATTCTTATTTTGTCAAAATTTACAATTAACAAAGAGGAAGAGGAGGGGTGCTCTATGACCCTTGAGGAAATCAAGAATTAAACTTCTATTCTAATCTTGAGGTAATCATAAATAATAAAGATTAGGCATATGCACTATATGAGTGAATTGTAATATGTTATAACATATTACTATGTAAAAAGAACCGAATTGAGCTAGGGGGATTTATTCATTTCAGGAAGATATAGGAAAAAAAGTTCATTTATCTCTCCATTATAAAGTGGAAAACCAAACCACCCAATTTCCATGATATTATGATATTCAATGAATAAGAAACTAACAAAGTAACAACTCCCGGAGCAGTTAATTAATTAATTTGAAAAAAAAACAAATAGTATAATATGTTCACTCTATATCTATGTTATTCTCCACATATTGGAATGACTTCCTACCTATAGGTCTTTGGCTTCTTCCTTAGCATATCACACTAAGAAGAAAGAGCTACTTCATACTTTACTAATAACCACATTAATGAAATTCAGACGCATGGTTCTTGTCCATATCTTTCCTTGTATTTAGTTTCTCTGGTGGTTTAGTATGATGGATACTTTCAGGCACATAAGAGATATGGCTCTCTCCCCGATTCGGCTGCAAGGTAAAGATGTATGGGAATTATTTTGAATGAGAGGGAAGTGGTGAGCTTCAATCCACTCTTTTTGGAAAATGAAAGCACAAGTATGGATAAGTAAGAACACGAACAAGGCTTGTTATCACTATTGTTATTGCTTACAGAGGGGAGCAAATTCTTATTTGGTTGGTTGGCTAAAAGATGTTAAAATCTATATACATATAACTTTTTTATATAATGTTTATGAAGACTAGGTTTTCAACTTGTTGGATCATGCAACCAAACGAATAACAATTTAATTAAATATAGTAAAAGAAAAATTATTTATTTGAAACCATTGTCCACGTGTTAGTATCAAAGTGACATATGGACTTTCATGCAAATAACGCACTACAAAGAACAAAGTGTGGGATACTCGTCTAATAGTGAGGGGAATTGGACAGTCAGGTAGCCATCGCTTCCACCACCAGCCCCGCGGGTGTCATTGAAACATCCTCTATCAGTGCCACTCACAATTAAATAAGCACAATAATATTTATGTCCCCAATCCGTCTGTCGCTCCGTTCAGTTACAGAGATCAATTTGGATTCAAATTTAAATGTCTCGATAGAGATGTGAAGTGAAGCAGTGGAAGCAACCTCAAGTCTCCACTGGGTTTTGTAGCAGGTGAACCTTCTCTTTTGAGAAGGTGTGTATCTTTGAAAAGGATTCCTCAAGTCTCTAGAAGGTTCTATATTCCAACATTTTTTGGTAGCAGGTGAACCTTCTCTTTTGAGTAGTGTGCATGTTTTAAAGGGATTCAGTGGGAGAAGAGGAAGGCGAAGGGGGCCCCTTCATGCTATAAATCATTTTCTGCACCCCTGGTCCTAAATATTCTCAGGTATTTTTATATTCATCAAGGTATGTATGTAGGTTCCATTCATCTGCTGCAAATTAGTTTTAATTTAATGTTGATTGCATTGGATTTAGGCCCAAATTAAGCTTTGACTAATTCCTTACATAAGTACATTAGAAAATAACATAACAATAAAGGTGATATTTTCTGTCAAAGTAAACCACCCTCCTTTTTAACTTATTTTTTGAGTCAAATTAAGACAAATGGCTTTGTACTAGATGCAGTTTTAGATGTCTCTTAGTCTGCTTTCATATTAGAACACTCTTAACAGGTCTTTTAACAGGTCTATTGTTTTCCTCCTACATAATGAATCCAAAAGAAAACACTAGAAAAGTGCAGAAGCTAAAAAAGGAAAAGGATGATTCGAATCTTGATGTTGGACAAGGAATCCACACTGGGAATCCTGAAGTGAATCCAAAACAATCTGAACAATCCACATTGTCTTCAAAACAATCTGAACAATCCACACTGGCTTACGTAGGATGAGGACCTCTAAAGAATCTAATTTCTTCCAAGCCCCTGCATACCTTCCAATACATGATTACAAAATGGTAAAACAACATTCTTCTAATTTTACTGCCTAAGAGCCATTTTCTTACAAACAAAAGGGAAAAGAACATTAGTTATTGGCCGATGCAAAAAGATAAAGCATATTAGTTCTTAGGTGATGAGTATGCCTCTATAAAATTTGTCAGAGTCATAGAATGTATATTGTGAAAGAATGGAATACTCTAGCCCTTTTAATATAATAGAGGGGAAATTCATGTCCTAATTTTTCTAGTCCATATATATGGAAAATGTCGTTGATATCTTTGGTCTTCAACAGGTGTTGTTTTCTCTGGTTCACATGGTTGAGAAACGAAGTTAGATAATGTCCCCATCTGGCTCAACTTATGGAAGGGAAAACCTCGCCCAAGGTAGAGCGGTGGCTTCTGTAAGGCCTTGTTCCCAATCGAGTAGCGTAGCCTGCCATGAGTTGCTTCCTTTACAAAATCTTATGCACGGAAAGAATGGAGTATTGTGAAAGCCCCGGTCGGTTTCATCAAATGAAAGAGAAACGATTGGGTCAGACTTCCTATTGAAGGATGCATAATGAAGTGAACAAAAGGATCATTAACTTCCATTGCCTTGTGTTAAAACAAAGATTAATTAACCTGTAATGTTTATTAGTATGGCGGTGAGAAGACATCTAGAAGCATAATTAAACGTGGTAGTTGGCAAAGATGGTGGACTGCAGAAAATATCAATAAACTTCCAGAAATCACCGAAAGCTCTGGAGGCTTCGAGACAGACCTGTAGCATGTAATTTTTCTATAAATTTATATCAATCTAACCCATTCAGCATTGTCTCAGTTTCAATTGAGTAGTGTATACATTTCCCTTCTCTATAATTTATGTGTTGTTATTAACTATGTTATGTTCTTCCTGCTCTCTTCATGGTATTAGAGCGATGTTGATACTGGGTTTTCTGCTGAGATAAGTCTTGTTCCTCCTGCTATTTTGTTTCTTGAAGATTGAGCTGTGTGTTTTCCTGAAGTGTTTCCTGTTGAAGGTGTTGTCAATAGAATTGGTGTGCTAGAAGCGTAGATGCAGAGAAAAACCCATGAATGCATAAGCCATCTAGTGAAAAAGATGAAAAATGGGATTGACTGGTGAAGGAGGCTACGTTGGTGACACCAGAAAACGGGAGTAACTGGTGAAGGAGGCTGCATTGGTGAAGGAGGCTGCATTGGGGTGAGGAAGTCGCCACAAGGAGGGTGAACTTTATTCTCAAATTACAAAAAATTAATGAAGTTTTTTTTTGGTTAACCATTTGGTTTTGGAGTTCTGGGAGTCTCTTTTTTTAAGAACAAGGAAATTTAAAATAGCAGGAAAGGATATTTTCAGTGGTGTTATTGTTTGTGCTATTGTGTGAAGAAGAATAAGGAAATTTAAAATAGCAGGAAGGGATATTTTTAGTATTATTTTTTGTGCTATTGTGAAGAAGGTATAATTTTTGTGTGTGGGATATTGTGTCAAGGGATAATTTCTGTGTGGGAGTATTTTTTCATTGATAAAATGGTCATTAACATGGGTATAATTCCATAAATTAAGTTAAATGGGAAAAATTATAATGATTGGGTGCATAAAATAGAGCCATTTTTAACAATGAGGAAACAATATGATTTGGTTAGTGGGAAAGAGGCCCCTCCTAGTGAACAAAAGGCTCTTGAAAAATGGGATCAAAGAAACAAGGAAGGTGGTGAATATATTAAAATTTGTGTGTCTGATGAAGTATTTGCAGAAATTAAAATTTTAAGGGAAGGCACTGAAATATGGAAGGTACTTAAGAAATTATATCATAATAAATAATAGTAATAATCTATTTTTAAGGTCACGACCAAGCCAGCACACCAAATTGGTGTATGAGACCCCCTTGTTTGTGGGACAAGGGACCCCCCTCTACCCAACGATTTGACTGGTAAAGTCTATGAAGGTATACATACTCTACCCCCCTCTGGATTTGAACCTGTGACCTCTTAAGAGGAAACACATGTTCTTAACCATTAGGCCCACTCAGGAAATACAAGTGAATCATGGATCTTAAATCTTACTAGTGATTTACATAATTTGAGGTTGTCTAATAATCAATAAATTGCACCTCATCTAACCAAGTTGAAAGATATGTGTAATGAATTAGAAAGTCTTGGAAAAACATTGGAAGAAAAGGAGTTTGTCCATATCATCCTTAGGAGCCTTCTTAGTTCCTATCAGGCTTTCATTAGAGGGCTTGACACAGCTGATAAAATTCCAACTATTTTTGTAGCTAATCTTACTGCCAAGTTATTCCAGGAAGAGCAATGCCTAACAAAGGAAAGGAATCCATCTAATGATGAAAGTCATGCACTTGTCTCCAAGGGAAGATCAACTCACTATTCTAAGAAATTCAAAGATAAGGCAGGTCAGTTTTCAAAGCAACTTGAAGAAAAAAAGTATTCTTATAGATTTAATAATAATTGTCATTATTGTGGGAAGCCAGGGCATTATGAGAAGGATTGTTGTAAAAATAAATGGGACATGCAACAAAAGAAACTTAAATTTTCAAATCATAAAAACTCTATAAGAGAAAAAGGTAATTCTCTTTGTGTTGCACTTAATGCCAATGTTTCAAATAAAGATGAATGAGTCATAGATTCAGGTGCAACTAGGCATATGTCCCATAATAAGGAGAAATTTGTTATTTTAGATAATGATTGCACTAAGGAGAATTTTTTTCTTGGTGATGATGTGATTGGAAGTGGAAATGTTGCTATTGAATATGGAGTATTCAATAATGTTATGTTGGTTCCCAATCTTAAGTCAAATTTACTCTCTGTGATTCAAATTGCAAATCAAGGTTATAAGGTTGATTTTTATAAGGACAAATGCTTAATTAAAGATATTAATAGTAATTATAAAGTGGTTGCTTCTGGATATGTAGAAAATGGACTTTATAAGTTTGGAAGGTTTACCTCAAATGAGAAAGCTTTGGTTGCAGAAGTTGATAATGTGAGTAGGTTGTGGCATGAGAGGATGGGACATTTAAATTACAAAAGTCTAAGTTTAATGAAAAGGTTTGAAATGGTGTATCGACTACCTAAAATTTCTCAAAGTCAAGGAGTTTGTGAAGGATGCATGTCTGGAAAGAAACATATGGAGAAATTCATAAAAGGAAAATCATGGAGAGCCAAGACTCCACTTCACTTGGTTCATAGTGACCTCATGGGACCATTAGAACATCCTTCTATTTCTAGTTCCAGGTATGTTATAACATTTATTGATGATGATAACATAAGGATTTGGGTTTATTTTCTAAAGAACAAGGATGAGGTATTTGGGAAGTTCAAGGAATTTAAAGCTTTTGTATAAAAACAAAGTGAAAAGTCTATTAAGATTTTAAGGACTGATAATGGAAAATAATATGTAAACAAAGAGTTTGATCATTATTGTAAGTATAATCGAATTAAAAGAGAACACATGGTCCCTTATACACCTCAACAAAATGGAGTATCTGAAAGGAAGAATAGGACTCTTATGGAGATGGCTAGGTGTATGCTACATGCTAGAAATATGGATCCAAAATTTTGGGCAGAAGCTATAAATACTGCAACTTATATTGTCAATAGGACACCTGTAGCGCACCTTTTCAGCTACCATGGCTTAATCACTATTAAGAAAAGGTTATAACACCACTCTATACATAACTCATACAGGTATTATAAATCCCATGCATTTAAACAAATAAACACATTCTACACAGAGTATTCATATGAGTTACTGCCATAATTTAACAATCTATAACGTTTCATACTAATTCATATACACAGCAGAAATCATGATAACATAAACATTAGAGACATACAAAACACGATTAAAACATAATCAGACACTTATCTTTTAACAGTGGTAGAGTCCACCAACCAAGTGCAGGCCTTCCATGAACCTCCCAGCCTTAGACCACACTGCTCATCAGCTCAACAGTGGGTCACCCCCGAGCTGGGACTAAGCTCCACCCCAAGACAAGGAATCCTAGGCTAGGCTGAGGTTACAGGGAAAATAACACACAACCACAAGGAATGGATTCTCTCCAAGGAACCTCCCACGCTCACTGACCACAGACCCTCATTCCCCACATGCTTGTTCCACCCCAGGAGTATACACCTTCTCAATCACCTGGATAGTCCTTCGGCTACTAATCTCCCTTGCCTTGGGTTACAAGAACAGGTCGGGATGGAAGTCTCTGGGCTCTATGGAAGCTACAAGATTCCTTCCAGGAATTCTCTCCTTCCTCTGCGCACTCTCTCACCTGGAGGGAGTCGCTCACAGGTCCAACAACCTATTCTTCCAACTTCCACCACCTCTCTCACCTGGAGAGAGTGTTTTACAAACTGGCCAACAAGCCACATAGGATCAAACACTACACGTCCACCACAATTCACGGGAAATCAGACACGAACACCCCAGGATAGCTCCAGACAGGTGCAACAACATAAACAGGCTTAGCAGGGACGGGGCACTTCCGTTTTCTCAATTTGGCAACATGAAATAGACTCACACTCTGGATTCTCAGGGATGTGTGACGAGTTGTCCACGTAGGGGTCGATTCAGACTCCCGATTTAGAACAGAGGAGGGGTGTACCAATTTTCCATAACCAAACACCGACTCTTCCCCAAATCCACGTAGGCTTCTCGTTCAGGGAATATACAGACCAGTTTTCTCAGAGCCAGACACAGACTTTTAGAATCACAGGGACGCACGAAGGTTCTCTGCAGGAGTTGGGTTGGTAGTGCTATCCAGGGCTCCGTACGCATTCAAAAAATCGAGTAGAATGGGGGAGGAACCCTTCTCATGGCTCACCCTAGCTGTTTTATTCGCATGCATTAGGGTTGACACTTGTCACCCATGAAACTGCATGAATTGCACCAAAACGCATCTCCCTTGTACGTTCTCTCCTTACCAGAAACTTAGGATAAAACATAAAATGTACATGTCTTTTGGGATAATATTAAAATATTATTCTCAGGCTTAAGCCCCCTAGGCTTAGCCCCTAGGCTCAACACTTAGCCCCTTTTCCACCTTCCAGTCCCTAATTCCTTGCCCACCCTATGGATTCTTAGTCCTCCTTCACTCATTCATCGTGGTCGGTCTGCACATGGCAGTGTTTATATTTTATTAATTGTTTCGCGTGATTACATATACAACAACAGGCTCCTGGCCTTCGACACTCAGGCTCCCTGGCCTAACAAACACATAAGCCTCCAGGTTATAAAAACTTGTCTCACCAGCCTATAAAACATAATTACAATTCCTTACAGAATGTGGTTTACAACGGGGCTCATCCTTGGGGACACTACAATCCCCCTCCCCTTATTTTTTCACTGTCCTTAGTGGAACTCACACTATCTCTGCAAGTCTTTCAAAATTTTCAAAAAGATGCGGGTACTCTTCCCACATAACCTCTTCATGCTCCCATGTCGCGTCCTCAAGACCGTACCAGGTCCACTGGACCTTTACAAGCTCTATGGCTCGATTCCAAAGCTGTTTTCTTTTCCTGTCCAATATGCGCACAGGATGCACTTGCAGGACACCTTCTGGTTCCACCTGAATCACATTCCAATCGATAACATGATTAGCATCAGGTACATATTTCTTAAGCAGTGAAACATGAAACACATTATGTACAGTCATAGATGCAGGTAATGCAAGCATGTATGCAACAGGCCCAATCCTTTCCAGGATCTCAAATGGCCCACAAAATCGTGCTGCCAACTTAGCGCAACTTCCCAGCTTTAGGGAACTCCTGTTAGTTTTCACTTTTAGGAAAACATGGTCACCCACTTTGAATTATCTATGGGTTATGTTGCTATCAGTGTAACTTTTCTGCCTTTCCTCGGCCGCTTTTAGATTCTGTTTAATTCTTATCATTTGGTCTTCCATATCTTTGAGTAGCTCAGGCCCAACTACTACGCTGTCAGCTGGATTATCCCGGCTCACTGGAGTGTTGCACTTTCTTCCATAAAGCGCTTCGAATGGGCTCATCTTCAATGATGCATGATACCCATTATTGTAGACGAATTCTACCAATTGTAGGTAGTCTTCCCACCTAGATGGTTTATCCATCACATACATTCTCAGCATGTCTTCTATTACTCTGTTCACTCTCTTTGTCTGTCCATCAGACTTGGGATGATATGTTTTACTAAAGTTCAGATTTGTTTCGAATCCTTTGAACAGTCCTTTCCAGAAATTCGAAGTGAATTTCAGTTCCCTATCAGACACAATTGTCTTAGGAATTCCATGCAAGCATGCAACTTCTTTTAAAAAGATATCAACAACATCAGCTGCTCTGTGGGTGGTTTTTAGTGGAACAAAATGGGTAGCTTTAGTAAGCTTGTCCACCACCACCATGATTGAATCATCTTTCTTGCTTGATCTAGGCAATCCTATGATAAAATCCATTGTTACCACGCCCCATTTCCACTCAGGAATGGGTAAAGGCTGCAGCAACCCTGCTGGGTGTCTGTGCTCATCCTTAACCTTCTGGCACTCCATACATCTAGCGATGTATTCAACAATTTCTTTCTTCAAACCTGGCCAAAAATAATGGCTTTTGACTGCTGCCACAATCTTCTGATATCTAGGATGTCCAACATAAGCCACGTTATGCATCTCCTTTAGAATTGTCAGCTTCAATTCTTGGACATTGGGTACATACACTTTGTTTTTATACAGAAGTAAACCATCAGCTCCCAAGGTGTAACTTTCCTTGGGCTGTGGTTCTTCACATTGTTGTAGCTTTGCTACAAGACCTTTGTACTGAAAATCAGTATTTGCAGCTTCCAAAATTCTGTCTTTCATCTCAGTCCGGTACATGCTAATGGCTGCAACATGTAATTCGTGCACTTTTCTGCTGAAACTCCAAATTCATATTCACACAGAAACTCCAGCCATCTAATTTGCCTGGCATTTAAGGTCATCTGATCAAATAAATACTTCAGACCATTATGGTCTATTCTCAACTCGAATCTCTTTCCCATGAGGTAATGTCTCCATTTCCTCAAGTCGTGGACGATTGCTTCCAGCTCTAAATCGTGAGTGGCATAATTCTTCTCATGTTCCTTCAACTTTCGGGATTCATAAAAAACTACAAATTCCTCTTGGCTAAGAACTCCTCCCAGGCCCTCCTTACATGCATCTGTGCACACTATGTAATCCTTGTTTGGATCTGCAATCTTCAGGATTGGAGCACTAGTTAGCAATTGCTTCAATCGCTGGAAGCTGCTCTCACATTCTTCAGTCCACTGGAACTTCTTTTCCTTCCTTTGCAAGGAAGTGATAGAATGAGCTATCTTTGAGAATCTGGCTATGAACCTCCTATAGTATCCCACCAGACCCATAAAAGATATAACTTCTACCACATTCCTTGGTGCTGGATATTCTCGAATGGCCTGTACCTTCTCAGGATCCACAGCGATCCCTTCCTTTGATATAATGTGCCCCAAGTAATGGATCTGCCTTTGATAAAAAGAACACTTGCTTAGTTTTGCGTACAGTTGGTGTTCTCTCAACACCTGTATCACCATTCTCAGGTGTTTCTCATGTTCTTCCTCTATCTTGGAATACACCAAGATATTGTCCAGGAAGACTATGACAAACTTGTCCAAATAATCTCTGAACACTCCATTCATTAAGCACATGAAAACAGCAGGTGCATTTGTCAGTTCAAACGACACCACTGTGAATTCATAATGATCATACCTTGTTCTAAAGGAGGTCTTTCTAATGTCCCCGTCGTTTATTCTCACTTCGTGATATCTAGATCTGAGATCTATTTTTCAAAATATTTTCGCATCCTTCAACTGATCAAAAAGATCATCAATCCTTGGCAGAGGATACTTGTTCTTGACAATGACCTTATTCAACTATCGAAAATCAATGCACAGTCTCAGCGTCCCATCTTTCTTCTTCGCGAATAGGACTGGGGCTCCCCACGGTAACACACTGGGGCAAATGTAACCTTTCTTTAGTAGCTCTTCAAGCTGCAATTGCAACTCTTTCATCTCTGGTGTACTCATTCTATAAGGAGCCTTTGAAATTGGAGCTGCTCCAGGCATCAAATTTATAGAAAAATCGATGTCCCTCTTTGGAGGTAGTCCAGGTACCTCCTAAAATATGTCCTTGAATTCTTTGAGTACTTTGTGGTCTTCCAGGTTTGAGACTTCGTCTCGGGATGCTTCTTCCACCCGAGCTGGAAGTAATTGACAGCCTTTCTGGTAACATTTCTTCAGCTGCATGGCTGAGATTTCCCTAACAGCCACAGCTCTGGGAATTCCTTGGACTGTTACCTGATTTTCCTCCTCGTTTAGGCATGTAAACCTCTTGTTACGGCAATCCAGAAGAGCATGGTGCTGGTCCAACTAGTCCATCCCAATTAAGAAATCATATGAGACTAAAGGCATAATGTTCAATTCATCCTTAGTGCTCATTCCTTTCATGTCCACTGAACAAGACTTAACCAATTCAATGACCTTCCTCTTGGTCCCTGTGGCCAACTGCACTAACCAAGACTTCTCATGTTTTCTTCTCATTAGATGCAAACTTTCCACCACTCTAGGATCTACATAACTATGGATAGCCCCTGAATCAATTAAAATAACAAGTGGTCGGTTGTTGATCGTACATTCCACTTCAATCATGTGCAATTGAAATTCTGCTTGTTTGTTGTCCAGGGCTGCGTAGATCCTTGGCATTATGCTACCCATATCCTCCACCGTTTTAGCTTGCTAAACAGTATGGATAGTTCTTTCTTTGTCTTTTCTATGGGGAAGTCTCTATACCTATGATTCCCTTTACAGCCCCAACAATTCATAGGTGGTGGTCTTGGCACCTGCTCACTCCCTTCAACTTTCCTGGGCTCTCTAAAAGATGACTGTCCCCAAGAACTATTTCTGAAAAAGGAAGGCTTGTTTCCCTTCTGCCTCTGTTCCTTCTTAAACTTCCTCTGATCATTCCAAACCTTCCGAAGGATGGGCCTTTCTCCTTGCTGTTCATACAAGAATTTCTCCCTTCTTATGGTTTCTTCCATGGTCTTAGGATCGTCATATTGAATCTTGTCACTCATGGAAGGTGGCAGTCCACTCAGATATATCTGAATCTTGACAGCCTCATCTTTGATGAATGGAACATACTTCAGTAGTTCTAGAAAACTTTGTTCATACTCATCAATAGTCATGCTGCCTAGCTTGAGTTCGAAGAACTCCTTCATCTTTTTGTCATAGTATCTTTTAGTCAGGTATTTCTTCTCAAAATACCTCTTAAATTCCTTCCAAGTGACCTCTTTCTCTCTGATGTGCTGCACCTGCACAAACTGATCCCACCACATGGATGATTTTCCTTTTAGTTGGTACATTTCAATTCTTCCTTCTGCATGGGCGGAATAATTTTGCAGTTGGAAGTATTTCTTCATGCCAAGTAACTAGGTCTCGGCATATTCCTCCTTCTTATGTTCTCCATCGAATGTTGGAGGCTTAATCTTGTTCATCTCCCCTTTCAATTCCTCCTTTCCAGTTTTTCGATGTTTTCTGGTAGGGGACAGGCTTGAACTACTGTGTGTCTTCCTATCAGAATGTCTTTGGGAGCGACTAAGATGTCGGCTACCACTCCTCGACCTACTTCTTCTCCCATGGGTTCTGCGACTCTCTGGCGTACTTGAGTCTCTTCCCTTCTCGAGTTTCTTCTCTATTCTTTCCAGGCTCTTCAAAAATTTTAAGTTTAATTCACCCTATCGATCCCTGACTTTCATGAGCTTTCTACTATCATCTCGGCGAGCCTTGGCCTCTCTTTGCAATCCTTCAATGATTTTCATTATGTGTCCTTCCTTATCCTTCTCTTTTCCATGCCCATTGGAGTTCAATCCTTTGATTCCCAGGTTGACTTCCTTTCCTTCCTATTCGTCTTCTGTTTCGGGGGTAATCTGCCCCCTTTTCCACTCCATACTCGGCGTGGGTTAACTGGAGTCCTGACCTTTGTTGAACTCTGCACATGCACTATGCAATTAAATTCGAAGTTTGTCAGGCCATTACAACTTCCGGAACAATCCATAACATTTATAAGCCAATACGAACAAGAATGAAAAACATTTTGATTCAAATAATTTTTCTGAGCTCTCGTTCGGTTCTACAATTTTCGGGTTTTCGAAACTTCTATTTTCGGCACTTCGGGATTTCGAGACTTTGGGTTTCGGGGTTTCAGACTTGCTTTCCTTTCCAACCCCGGACTTCTGAAATTTCGATTTGTGTTACCCTCCGGGCCCACATAGTATAGTGGTCACCCACAACTACGATGGCACATGGCACATTAATGAGGGTCCACGTCGCTTTTAACAACGTCATCGGGTCCCACCACTCTCGCTTTTATTATCGACCCACTGGCACGTGGTACATCTCCATGTGTCCACGTTCATTCCTAGTAAAATCCAACGGTCAGATCTTTCTCAGATCTATGACGCAATTCCTTTCGATGTTTCAGGGTTTCGGGCATCGGAAGTTCATGCATCCACACATCTTGAACTTCCATTTGCTGAAATCACGAAATCACTGTCTACTAACTTACTTGATCCAACGGTCAAGTTATTCTCCCACAATCTATGGTGTAGATTGTTTCAGGATTTCGGGTTTCGAGGGTGTTTACCTCTTCTCACCTCCCATCTCCCAAAACATCGATTTCTTCTTCAATCATACCTGCTACGTCAATCAACTTTTCCGTTGATTTCTGCAGAATCAGAACCCCCGAATTACCTATGGAGACCTAGCGCAAGCTAGCTCTTTCTCTCTCTCTCCATTCCCATGTGATTGCGGGTCATGATCATGGTTCAAATAAATGCAATTCCTCTTTGTATTTTGTGCCTCGACCCTATAGTAATGTCAAATCGTTCGACTTTGCAACCGCCGAACCCCAACAGGGCTAGCGACCGGCCAATAGGGACAAATCCCTATAGGGTTAGCAAATGGTCAATGAGAACATGCCCCGTCGCACGGTTAAGTGGAGTAC
>JZKD02S0356593.1:0-14116 GCA_000966675.3 Picea glauca | reverse complement strand
GTTTATCATGCCATGCCATGTTCCATATTTTTGTGATCTCACCTTATTCACTCATTTTGAGGCATATGCCACCTAAATTAAAGAGACATCAAGATTAGAGGATGTCATTTTAAGTCATGAAAGGTTATTGTTGGAACATATGGTATCATTTATCCCTCCCTTGACTTAGGGTGACGTTGTCATGATTTAAGGATGATTATTTCACCTTGGAGGCATCACATGCAATATATTTGGAGTTTATTTCTAGGGTTCACCCACTCTTGAAGGGATTTATTCATGATATATGGGAAGATTCACCTTTAATACGACAAGCATGCATTGGAGGAACCCTAGGAGGGTTAAGTTGCATGCCTTGAGGAAAAAAATGACTTTGCAACCCTGAGTCATAAATTTAGAGAGGATTTGGAAGGGTTTCACAATCTTCAAGGGTTTCATTCAAGATTTGGATGAATGTTTCATCTTGGAAGGAACACATCTACCTTCGATGTGACATTCCTTGTTTTAATTCCCATGAATTATAATGTAATTGTATAAATTTGAATTAGGACAATGAGTCAATGGGTTGGGGTTGTTGGATCATGTTGTTATTGATGCCAATGGTTTGACTGATTGATGTCATTGATTGATGTCAAGTCATTGATTGATGTCAAAGGATTGATTGATTGACAATTGATGTAATATAATATGTATTTTCCTTGATGAGAATGCATAGATGAAGATGGATCAATGATTTTCCATTGATATGATGAAGTGTGACATCCCCAAAAAAATAAAATATTTTTGAAATTTAAAATTTGCTGGAAATTTATTCCATTTTTATTAAATTCAAATTTGGAAATTTTTTGTCATTGATGGCAATTCTGAATTTCGAATTTGGTAATTGTAATTAATTATTTTGACTATTGGGAAGAGACCTGATTTCACCCAACTAACTATTTGACTATGACACTTTTATGGAAACATAATATTTTATATTGATTGTAGGAGGACAAATGGAACAACCATGTTAAATTTAGATGACCATGACTCCATGAGTGGGGAAGATGTTGGAACTACCTCTCAGCTGATTATTACAAGTGGCAAATCAGTGATTTGGCCATTGGCAGCCCCTAAAAAAGCATGGATTTAGAAAGATGTGAAAATTCCAAAGGGGGGGAAAAGACTCGGGCAAATGATAAATAGCATATGAGAGGAGGTAGGATGCTGCCAAGTATGCTGGAGAAAAAGACTATTGAGTTTCTTTCTGTTATGAACACTATTGTTTGAGTTTGAGGCAAGAGGAACCTAATGGAATTGTAGGACATTGCTGAGGAGACTTTTTTTTCCATGTTCGCCCTCATGGATTCATGGTCAGGCTAGGGGGTGAATCGAGCAAGTGATTTTGGCTGCCCTATTCTACAGTTGGGTGGAACATGGTTGTTCTGTTTGTCTTCCAGCGAGTTGATTCAGATATGTCCTCTTAACCTCCTCTGTTTAAGTTGTTAAATGGTTGGTGTAATGCATCTGTTAATCATGAATTGAGTAATGTTATGGATGAAAGATCGAATCGAATGTGATTATCTCTATTGCATTTTATTGTTGGGTAAATACTAAATTCCATCAATCTACTAGTTGCGATAATATGCCTGGTTACGTCTATTGTGGGGTATTCTACCCTACAAACTAACAAGCTAGGGCTTAAACTTGCATGCAGATCATGACCCTTCATAAGCTACTTTTAACCTTCTACCCCAAATCTAAAATCCTTTTTCACATGAACACATGGGAAGAATCAACTAACCTTTTTTATTGACGGTTGCTGTAGATCCTCCGTTGAGCTTTATCCCCTTGCTTCTGCTGCTCCTTCCAAAAAGCGATCCTGCAATCAAGACAAAACTACACATGCATGATATTGTTCTACTAGAGGATTAGAGATTAAACACAAATCAAATAAAAACATATAAGACTCATGTATTTGGGACGGGAAAAGTATCCTTTTATTAATCTCAAGATGAATCAACTTACAATGATTATAGAGACCGGCCACCTCTCCTTGATCCTGATCTTGGGCTCCTCCTCTTCTTTGTCCTCCAATTGCTTTACTTGAATTCTTCTAAAGCTTGAGGAAAGGCTAAAGGGTTGGGACAAAACGGATTCGACAATTGGGCAGAGTTTCTTTGCTATGATTTTTCCTCCTTTGAATAGTACCCCTACCCCTTATTTTATAGGCTAGAAGGATCTAGGGTTTTAGACAAACTCTCAGCCATGCATGGATGGGAGTTCCAGTTAACTGACCCAAAGCTTTTCGTCCCAGCGGAAACTTTCCTGATTTTTTTCTTTGTTAGGTAAACGCAGGCTATAGTGGGTCAGTCAGTGTTCCAACCCGTGCTGCAGAAGGCCTGCCAGCGTTCCAACATGCCCAGTGATAGGTTAGGGCACGGGTTACTTAATTTAGGAGGTTTTTGAAGAGTTTGTTCAGCATGGCTTTGGCAATGAAGGGAAATGACTTGGCCTGATGCCAGGTAAGCATGGATAGTGCAATTTAGGGTTATAACAAATGCCCCCTAATGTGTGAGGTCAGAAGAGCATTTGATGGCCGAAATACATTACCAATTCTTCACCAATATGTACTGATATGCTGAATGAGCGAGCCCAGGAATCAAGAATTAGGAGGGGTCGTCTACAAAAAAATATCAAATGTCTCACCGAGGCGAGCATACCCATGCTCGGGATAAATCATAACCATGGCTACCAATCAAATACATTGTAGATCCATGTCAAATAACTATAAAGAGTAGCCGCGAACAATACACAGTGGAGCTACATCTTGAAATCGGAAAGATATACATAGAAAGTATCCATCTCTCAGAAGAGGATTCGGCCTGATGGCTGTACTTCAGAGCTCGAGCAACAACTTCAAAATATTCTAAACTCAGGTAGGAGTGTAATATGACTGCACTACCCAGAGGTCTTCGACGACTCGTCAGTTGTGGACTTGATAATCTTGATGATCAGACTAAACGCTTCAGTGATTTCGAACAAAGACTTGATTGGACGTTCAGGATGGTCGGGTATGCGAACAAGAGACATATTGCAGAGGGGTCGACTCAGGCTTAGTAACATAGTTCCCTTAGACAATAGCACGACAAGTGGCAAGACTCACGTGAAATATTTGTTAATCATAAGTCTACAAATCACGAGGCAACGCAAACTCTCCATATGTTTGGAAGAGTAACCAAACGGTGGAGGACACAACTCAATATAGCGAGCAAAGCTTCCTAAGGTCGTACTACATCCCAAAGTCTAATGAATGAAGGACAAATGTGCTATATCCAAGGGCAACTCATGATGCTGCCAATAAAGAAAATACTTTTCCCATCCTCTTTTTGGGGTATATTTGATTTTTTTGTTCTTTTTTGAGTATTTTGAAAAAGAATAAAGGAATATTATGTTATAGTGGAGGAACGAGCATAGAAAACATACAAGCTCAAGGCACAAGGACAAGATTGATGTTCTAGGAAATAATACTTGGGTAAAATCCTCCAGTGGCCAAAGGTGTTAAGACGCAAAAGCAAACTGTTACTAGGCTGATGGGTAAAGGATGCAAGTGCAGTTGATAGAACAAACAATGGTAATGTCCTTCGATGTAAGTTTAACGAGCCCAGAGAAGGGAAGCTCGGTGATTTTTCATGTTTAGAGAGTCTGAAAAAGCATAAAAGGAAACTCCATTGGGGTACCTTTTTCGTCAATAGTCAAGTCGGTTCGAAAAAAGGGTAAACTAGCACCAACTAGACATCAATTCAAAACCATTTTAACGAGTGTGACAAGGACAAGATCACTCGGCTATTTTTTCAATTTTAAGGAGTCTGAAAAAATATTAACTATGGACTCCCTCAGGAATATTCTTCTCGACCGTTTTAACGAGTGTGAAAGAATAAGGTGACTCGGCAATCTTTTCAATTTTAGGGAGTCTGAAAAGAGCTTAACTATGGACTTTGGGGGGGTTTCTTTTTCGTAAATTTAGTGCCTCAGGCCTGAAAAAGGAATAAAATTATACCTGAGGATACTCTTCTAAAGAATCAGAATTCGATAGAGTATTCCTTTATTCGTATAGTTGACCATCCGGACTGAAAAAGGGGTAAACTACCACCGGACAGACGTGACTTCAAATTTTAGTTTAACGAACGTGACGGGTCACAAGATTGCTCGGCAATCTTTTCATGTTTAAAGGGTCTAAAAAGGGCTTAAAAGGATACCCGTTATGTTTTGGGAGTCCGGAGGGTAAGACAAAGAGTGAAAATGACCCATGCAAATGAGGCTCAAACTCATATTCAGGAAATACTACGCGGACTCCCGAGCCTACAATGTTGGCAGAAATGGCATGGACACCATAATGCAACCAAGAACTACCTAGGGCATCCATGTTTTGGTAAGCTCTACCACCCAGTTGTGACACTTCTAGAGAAGATATGACGGTTTCGTGGAACAACCGGATGGGATTGATCCTATATCGTAAAAACAAAAGGCAACGAGATGCAACAGTGGGGATGAAATCCTACCCTATATGCTTAGGGTGACTTTTGAAAATAAAAAATAAAAAAATTATGGACCGTCCTTATGTATTTTTTTTTATTTTCTGAAACTCAAAGAAAAATGTCCCAATACCTGATCAAATCCTTCCCATATAACTCTGGCACCACTCAAAATGGTTTTTGGTATAAAGAAACTGATAAAAGGGGCCAAAAGAGTGACAAAAAGATGCCAAAAATTCTATAAATAGAAGCTGGTAGCTCATTATCACCATTGCTGATTTGGAATTTGACTCTGGAGCCAAAAGACCCCCTTTGCCAGAGATCGTGATTCCAAGAGCTACAGTGGAACAAACGGACTTCTTCTTGGACCAAGTAAGTACAAACTCCCCCCTCTTGCATTTTAATACTTCATTTAATGTTTTTGGGCACGTTTTGGGGGTGGTCGTCGCCCTCCAAGGGGTCGGCCCTAGTAAAACGCGGGTTGTCCAGGGATAGCCCGCGGGTACCCACGTGCAGAGTCAAAACTGCGTGCGGGCACCCGTGACTGTCTCCTCGACAGCCCGCGGGTTACCCCGGCGCAAATGAAAATTTGATTTGACAAGATCTATTTCCCCCCTTCTTTCCTTTTTGTGCCTGATAGTATGTATGTTCATTGGAGAGAGAGGGAGCATGAGGCTGCCAATGAGGCAGTGGCTGCAGATCCGAATGTGATGGTCGTGCTGACGCAGTGTGGCTTGGTGAAGTTTTTCTTGTGTCCATTTATGTGCCCACAACCTAGGCTACTGAATGCCTTCGCTGACTATTGGCACCCAGATGCAGAGGCCTTCATGATAGAGAGGCAATCCTTGGTGCCCACCACCGAGGATATCTACTTTTTGACGGGCCTCTCGAGGAGAGGGGAACCCGTTAACTTTCAGACATTTCTTGCGGGACTGAGAAAAGTCTCAAAATTGATAGCGGTGTATTGTGAGGCCGGGATCGAGCAGGTATCTTCCTCGGTTCCTGTGAGTAGGATTACTATCCTCACCCTCCAGACCATTTTATCACTTATTGGGCGGATTACCGGCTCTGCGGCTGTGCATCAGGCTTCGCGTGCACAGATGAACTGTGCATTTCAGTGCATGAATGCACAAATATATGACTGGAGTACCACACTGCTAGAGAACATGAAGAGGCAATTGACCGATTGCCATCAGCGAACACACAAGAACTTCGGGTTCGGGACTATCTTGTGTTCACTTTTCTTTGAGAGAGTTCCATGATTTAGTCCTCAGATGACAGTACGAGGACATCTGGTGACTTTCCCTACAGTATGTAGATGGACAACATTATTGCCATGACAGGGTGGTGGAAGAACCGTAGAGGCCTTCAACGATGACTTTTTTTCTTGGTTGTCACAGCAGATCCCCGCCATCGAGGACTACCCATATGAGGGGATCGACTTTTCCAGAGATCCAGCTATACCAGTGCCTCCTGGTGAGGAGCGAGGGGATATGGGTAAGTCTCCACTTATACAGTTTTTTTGTTTGCATATGTAATTTTTATATCTTTTTGATATATATATATCATGTTTTTGAATAACAGAGTTTCTGATGGGTGAACATTGTGTTGCGTGCAAATGTGGGACCCGTGCGGCCTACCGATTTTGCAGGGAACAGGTGTCGCCCATGGCCAGAGGCCGCAGCTACCGCCGTCCAGGGAGCAGCAACAACAGGGAACCCTCCAGCAGGAGAGGTTGAGAGGGATCTTAGGCGTGTTGAGCAGAACTTCACTCAGCTCACCCTCACAGTTCCCATTGAAGTCGCCAATTCTGTTGTGGGGTATTCTACCCTACGGACTAACAAGCTAGGGCTTAAACTTGCATGCATATCATGACCCTTCATAAGCTACTTTTAATCTTCTACCTCAAATCTAAAATCATTTTTCACATGCACACATGGGAAGAATCAACTAACCTTTTTTATCGACAGTTGGTGTAGATCCTACATTGAGCTTTATCCCCTTGCTTCTGCTGCTCCTTCCAAAAAGCGATCCTGCAATCAAGACAAAACTACGCATGCATGCTATTGTTCTACTAGAGGATTAGAGATTAAACACAAATCAAATAAAAACATATAAGACTCATGTATTTGGGACGAGAAAAGTATCTTTTTATTAATCTCAAGATGAATCAACTTACAATGATTATAGAGACCGACCACCGCTCCTTGATCCTGAATCTGGGCTCCTCCTCTTCTTTGTCCTCCAACTGCTTTGCTTGAATTCTCCTAAAGCTTGAGGAAAGGCTAAAGGGTTGGGACAAAACAGATTCGGCAACTGGGCATAGTTTCTTTGCTATGATTTTTCCTCCTTTGAATAGTACCCCTACCCCTTCTTTTATAGGCTAGAAGGAGCTAGGGTTTTAGACGAACTCTTGGACATGCATGGTTCGGAGTTCCAGTTAACTGACCTAAAGCTTTTCGTCCCGGCGGAAACTTTCCTGATTTTTTGCTTTGTTAGGTAAACACGGGTTGTAGTGGGCTAGCCAACGTTCGAACGTGTGTAGCAGAAGGCCTGCCAGCATTCCAACGTGCCCAGTGATAGGTTAGGGCGTGGGTTACTTAATTTATGAGGTTTTTGAAGAGTTTGTTCAACATGGCTTTGGCAATGAAGGGAAATGAGTTGGCCTGATGCCAGGTAAGCATGGATAGTGCAATTTAGGGTTATAACAAAGTCCTGAAAGAATAATTTCCTATGGGTTAGTTGATTGTTGTATTAGAGTGAAAGCAGTCGGTGAATCCCCACAACCAAATGGTACTTACATAAACGAACTAATTAAGTGTGCAATGTAAACGTAAATTGAATAACTGAAATATACATACATATAGATGTATGTTATTTTCCTGTAGGTTACGACTTATGTAGAAATACAATAAGTAAATGAAATCCCTTTCTCATACATATTAAACATTTATTATATCTGGGTATGCAAATACATGGGATGTAATTGTGTATGAATTATAATCGAAAGAATTGCAAAATTCTCTACACGAAAACCTATAATACAGAGAGTATAAATATTTCAATAGGTAATCATAAGAATTTGTAAGTCGATTTGGTCTAATTTCTACATGTTAAAGCACTGGAATAAATTGGAAATAACAACATTTAACACAGAACAAATTCTAGAATGTAATATGAAGGGCATGAAAGCCCCAAATGAAATTAAAGCATTCTGGAACCCTTAAGTTTACATATACTTGTAAATGCTTGTGTCTAGTGGAGGTAGAAGCCAGAGTCATGAAGTGTGTGTTCGTCGACCTCGGACATAGTTTCATATATGCATGCCAACCCTCCTAATTGTTTAGAGTCCCTTGGAGGATGAAGTTTATTAATCTCAGGAGAGGTAGTGCAGATCCGCAGAGGCTCTCTGTGAGGTAAACCGAATCTAGAACTCCTTAAGTCCTGGACAAGCTCACGAAGGATCACACCGTTGTGTGCAAGAACCCTGCATGGAGTGCAGAGGTCGAGAAACCCTTTGGAGGTTTTAGAGAATATAAAATATCAAGAGTGACAAATAGATCGTGATTGAAATCGATTTAGTGTGAATAACTTCTAGCGTTTCGGTATCCGGGAAACCAGAGGGCAAGACCCCTCATCTTCGCAAGTCGTGAAATACCGGTATACGAAACCCCGATGCACTTTGTGGATGAGCTGGTTTAGTGTGAATAAGTTTCGGCGTTTCGGCATCTGGGAAACCAGAGGGCAAGACCCCTCATCCTCGCAAGTCGCGAAATCCCGGTATACGAAACCCCGACGCGCGATTAAGACTGAGTGTTTTTAAACACCCTTAAGCTTAGGAGGGATAGTGACCATCAGATCCAGATCAACGAGGATTGTTGATCTCATACATGAATTCTCATATCGGACTTCAAGGATTCTATCCCTTGAGGAAGAGAGATTTTTTTTTTTTTGTCATAGTGAGTATGTGACAAATTTTATTTACATATGGAAAGAATTCTAGGATCACGAATCTCAATTCCTCCATAGTCCAAGTTCAATATAGTATGTGTATGATACGCATAAATGTTTGGAGGATTTAGGACTTATGAAGATGTTAGAGTAATGGATGGTTAACTTAGCATGACCTGGACACCTATAGGTTGGCTGAATAAAATGTCAACATGGGTAACCCTAATATAAGAAACTTATCAGAATTTAATAATAGAAAAACAAAATTGTCATCTTATCCTAAGAATGAATCTATCAATTTATTTAGGATTAATGTTCCCTAGAAGAATTTTTTTTATGTCAAAATTGAGGTTTATTACATATGGTATCAGAGCATGTCAAAGACTCCATTTCAGAGTTCTGCAGAACAGGAAATAAAATATCAAAGGAACTTTAACCTTTGAAGTAGCGAACCTTGAAATCCCGAAACAGACACATCAACAAATCACGTCAGTTAAGGACACGTGGCACAATCAGGAAATGACAAGTGTCAAGCTGATTCAACATTTCAGGAACATGTAAGTCATGAATCAAAGTGACACATGGCAGCTATTCGACATGTGTCAATCCACATGTGACGTCAGCAGGTTTACGTCACATTGGAACTTTCTATTTTGGGGTTTTACATAGCAAGAAGGAACTCCACCATCATGAAGTCTCGAACTCCTAAATGTTGAAAGGGACTATTGCGAGTCTTGAAAACCCGAAAGGAAAAACTCCAAAATCCCATCAGCCGGTCATCTCAGTGGGTTATATGAACCGTCTGATCACTTTAGAGATTTTGTGATCATGAATTTTATAGTGATGGAGTCATGATGAATTGAAGGGAAAAACGACGAAATTACGTCAGTTGTTTGAATAAGAAAAGAAGGGATCAAATTATGAAGTTTTTTGAACAGTTGATCTGGCTCCATTTCGGGGATTACAACTTTCCAAATTGATGAAATGGCTAAATGTGGAAGGAATTTTTATTAGGCTCATGGTCACAGCCAGTGAGCATATGGAATAAGCGTGAAACCCAACACTCATAATCCAACGATTCAGGTGAATTTGAATATGATCGAAGGATTATGAAATATTCATACTCTAAGTTTAATTGGAAGGCCTTACCTAACCACTATCCTATATCCGGATATTTTTAAAAACAAAACTATATGGGTCTGTTTATATTTAAGTTTTTTACATAGTAGTATACGCTAATAGTCTACTTTTTCTATGTTTGTTTGGTCATTTTCATCGTATGATTATGTGTATGGACTAATGCATGAGGCCTAGGCCATCAACCTCCAAAGTTTTTTGTATTGTAAACATATAGTAATGGGTTATTTGTAGGGTCTAACGTGTAAGGATTTGGCCATAAAATCCCAAAGTTGTTTGTGTTGCTAAGACTATGGTAATGGTTATAGGTACAAACAGATAGGAAAGTAATTATAACTACAGGAATTGAAATAAACATTGAAATGAGGAGTAAACACTTATCGTCGATCAAAAAACTTTAAGTTGAATGGTAATGACAGTCGACGATAGTAAGGAATATTGCAAACTTTCAGACTCAAGCTTTATAATAGAAAACTTACTTGCTTGAATCTCAAACTATTCAAGGATATTTATACAAAAAAAAAGTTTTTTTTTTTCAAACAGTTTTTGAGGTATATTACATATTGTATCAAAGAAAAAGCTACAACAATAGGCCTGAACAGAGCCACATTAGCTGCTTAGTATTTATTCTGATTTATGTAAAACTAATAAATCTTATGGTTACAAACATAAATCCCTTTCTGTTTTTGTAAATTATGGCAGCTCGTGAGGGTGCATAAATCATGATGGAAGGAAATCCACAGCAAGGACCTCCTGGATATCCAATACAAAACAATGATTTAAGCTCACCCACGGAGGTGTTGGAAACAATGAGGAATATTATTGTTGAACTGGAGGTTTTCAAGGCCGACAATGAAAAATTGAAGAAAGCACAACAAGAACAACAAGAGATAAATGAAGTCCTGTTGCGTAGTATAGTAACCAAGAAAAACCCAAAATATTATAACCATGACAAAGAAGACATCAAAAGGGACTCTGAGAATTCAGGACCGAAAATAGAAAAAAGAGACAGTTCGTCTGAAGGGACACCTTCAGCTGAAGACAAAACTATAATAGACAGAAAAAGAAAACAAGTAGACCACCTTGAAGGAGAATATAAAAAGATTAAACCAACTACCTTTGATGGAGAATATAGGACAGGAGAAGAAGTTGAGGCATGGTTGTTGAACATCAAAAAATACTTCCAGATCTACAACTATTATAGCAACATTTAGGTCAGAATGGCCATCTACAATCTGAAGGGGAAGGCCAACATTTGGTGGCAGGACCTAAAATTGTCCAAGGGCCTAAAGGAGAAACAATTGGAATGGTCCGACTTTAATAAGTATTTCAAGAAACAATACCTTTTTGAAAGCTATTATGAAAGGAAGACGAAATAATTTTATGAGTTACGACTCGAACAGATGACGATGGAAGACCTTATAAATAAATTTTTGAAACTACTAAGGTTTGTACCATACATTCGAGGGGATAAGGTAAAAATCTAGCGATTCTTAAGCTATTTACCACAGGCCTATTGGGACAGAATTAAGTTTGACAACCCCAAATCCTTGAGTGAGGTATTTAGGAAAGCACGAATGTGCTATGACCAGTATAAACAATAGGTAGAGTTTCCCAAGACCTAGAAGTATAAAAAGAAAGATTGAATGAACCATAGGAAGAAGGGATACCAGCCAACTCGTGAAAGGAATACAGAAAAAGGTTTCCTAAGGAAGGATTTTCACTCCAATCATCCGAATACGCAAGGTAGTGGTAAACCGGTAAACCTGGAAATGAAGAAGTTTGGAGACAGCTTCCCCAAGCCATTAAAGTGTTGGGAGTGTGGAGAGCCTCACCTAAGGAGGAACTTTCCATGTTTAACTTTAACAAACAGAACTGTTGTTCATAATCTACAGGAAGCCTCGATAGTGGGAGACGTGGGCATAAACCTGCATCGGATAAATGCAACCATAGATGGTCGACAAGCTAACCACCATTCCTCGGTGGCAGAAATTGAAGGTAAAATCAATGACACTCAAATTTATGTGTTAATTGACCTTGGAGCTACGTTAAGTTATATTACTCCTAATATAGTAGAGTCAAATAAACTTAAGAAACTGAAGCACACAAAATCATGGCTGGTACAACTAGAAATAGGTACTAAAAGGAAAGTAGTTGACTTTATTTTTGATTTTGAGTTCAACTTAGGTGGTAGAAAGATAAGGACCAATCTAAACATCTTACCACTAGGATATTATGATATGATTATCGGGATGGATTGTTTGGTATAACACAAAGTAGTACTAAACTTTTATATAAAGATACTTAGCTATAAAGATGATTTTGGCACTGTTAGAATAGCCCAAGGCATACCAAAACCTATATCAGTTAGACAAGTTTCAGAGATGCAACTTAAGAAATTTATTAGAAAGAGACGCCACATTTATGCCATCCAAGTGATGAATCTATTAGAAAAAGAAGATAAGCCAAAGTTAGAAGACTTTGTTGTCCTACGTGAATTTAGAGACATGTTTGTGGATAAGATACCAGAATTACCTCCTATAAGGGAAATAGACTTCTCCATAGACCTACTACCCAGTTCAACCCCTATCTCAAAATCACCTTACCGAATGAGTCTACCAGAACTGACCGAATTAAAAATACAATTACAGGAATTGTTGGACAAAGAGTATATCAAACCGAGTGTCTCACCATGGGGGGGACTAGTCCTCTTTGTGAAAAAGAAAGACAGTACTCTAATACTATGTATCGATTATAGACAACTTAACAAAATGACTATTAAGAAGAAATATCCCTTACCAAGGATAAATGATTTTTTCGATCAAGTAGGTGGGGCCAAGATCTTTTCAAAGTTGGATTTACGATCCGGTTATCATCAAGTTAGGATAAAAGAAGAGGACATAACCAAAATATCTTTTTGGACAAGACATGGACACTATGAGTTCATAGCCATACCTTTCAGACTCACTAACGCACCAGCTACATTTATGTGCCTGATGAACAATATTTTCAGTCAGTACTTAGACAAGTTCATAGTAGTATTTATCGACGATATTTTGGTCTATCCAAAAATAGAGGAAGAACATGATGAACACTTAAGGATGGTTCTGCAAACATTGAGGAAACACAAACTATACGCCAAATTTGACAAGTGTGATTTTTATCAAAAAGAAATACAATATCTAGGACATGTAATTTCAGCAGAAGGCATTGTCATAGACCTGGATAAGATAAAATCCATTATGGAATGGTCGATACCTAAGGATGTATAGGATATTGGGTCATTCATGGGAATCACCAGATATTACCATAGATTCATAGAAGGTTTTTCCAAGATAGCCTACCCTATCACGTCACTACAAAAGAAAGGAACCAAGTTTAACTGGTCGCAAAAGTGTCAAAAAAGCTTTAACAAGTTGAAATAATTATTGACATTGACACCCATTTTGAAGGTAGCAGACCTAGATAAAGACTTCACAATTTGTGTTGATGCAAGTAAAGAGGGACTAGGTGGTGTCCTAACTCAAGAAGGGCACATGATTTGTTATGAGTTCTGAAAATTAAAATAACACAAGCTAAATTATGTCATTCATGACTTAGAATTGGCAGTAGTAATACATGCCTTAAAAATCTGGAAACACTATATAATGGGCAGAAAAATCCTACTATTAACGGATAATAGTGGGGTGAAATATTTGTTTAACCAACCAAATTATAATGCAATACAAGCAAGGTGGCTAGCCTTCTTGAGAGAATTCAACTTCGAGGTTAGACATATCAAGGGTAAGGAAAATAAAGTAGCAGACGCTTTAAGAAAAAGATTCCATGGGTTATTTGAGATAAACATCAGTAGGGCAGAAAGTGATCTGGAACAAAGAATAAGGATGGCAGGTATTAATGAAAGAAATTACACTAAGATAATGACAGAATTACAAGACAATACCACCAACTCTGACAAACCAGATCTAAGCATCGACAAGAAAGGACTATTATGACTTAAAAACAAACTTTACATACCAGATTCATTAGAATTGAAATCAACAATTTTGGACGAAGAGCATAAGAAACTGCATTATGGCCATCCAGGTTACCAGAAAACAATAACAACACTTAGAAAACTATTTTTCTGGCCTAGTATGAAGGGAGAAATAGTAGAATACTTGGCTAGGTGCAAAGATTGTCAGCAGGTTAAGGCCGATCACCAACATCCAGCTGGCCTATTACAGCCATTACCAATACTAGAATGGAAATGGGAGACTATATCACTAGAATTTATAACAGGTTTGCCTAAAACTCAAAAACAGAATGATTCTATCATGGTTGTAATCGATAAACTCAATAAGTCTGCACACGTTATTCCTATAAAGTCTACTTTTAAAGCTATAAACATTGTTGAAATATGCATGAAAGAAATTTTTAGACTGCATGGTATTCCTAAAATGGTGATTTTAGATAGAGACGTAAAATTCACATCCGCTTTTTGGAAGGAATTGTTTGCAGGGATAAATACTAATTTG
>JZKD02S0356582.1:0-15060 GCA_000966675.3 Picea glauca | reverse complement strand
GGTTTTTGCCTGGAGATGGTAGATCGAGGGGCCAATGAACCCTCATTTTTGAAGATTGTACCAGGTTAAGATCTTGTTCTGAAGTAGAAGCCAGAGGAAAGTAGAGATTTTGGGCTAGAGTTTTGATTTCCATATTTTTTTCCAGATGCTATCTTTCTGAAGGTTATGGAATTTCTCCTGAAGGGTGTATCCCTCCTTGAGAGTGAAGCTTCCACGAGGTGTGTATCCCCATACGAGAATGTCTTGGTTTGTGCTTTTTCGGATTCGCCTTTGGGTTGTAGCTTGTTTCCAGTGCTGCAGGTCACAGTCCATTGTCACTTGGAGTTCTTGATGAGTAGATTTCCATCTTCACCAGGGAGAGCTGCTGGGGGTATCTGTCCACAGATTTGCCACTTTGAGAGTGGCCAAATCTTAAATGTGATTTTTGTAGGATTGTAGATTTTCTCCCAATTGTAGGGGTGGCATTTGCTGCCAAGAATCCATCCAGAATAGGGCATTCTGACCGTTCTGAACTTCCCAAAATGCATGTTCTTGTATGAGTGGTCTGTTTTGCCAGGCCGCATTGCAAATGTTGGAGCCTTGGATTTGCTCC
Organism: Picea glauca; assembly: GCA_000966675.3. Taxonomy (NCBI): domain Eukaryota; kingdom Viridiplantae; phylum Streptophyta; class Pinopsida; order Pinales; family Pinaceae; genus Picea; species Picea glauca. The sequence continues at coordinate 14,468 of JZKD02S0356582.1, read as the reverse complement.
TGCATTCTTATGACTTGATTTTGATGCGTGTTTGGGGAATATTTGAATTTCCAAAGTTTTGCCCAGATCTCTACTGGTGTTTTGAGCCATCTCCACCAAATTCTTGCTTCCACAGTGCTATTTAATTTTCTAGGGTCTCGAAGGCCCAAACCACCTGAAGATTTGGGCTTGTAGACCTTGTCTCAACTGACAAGGGCCCATTTTTCATTCGGGTTGTGTCCATGCCATAGAAATTTTCTTTGCAGATTCTTTATTTTCTTTATGAGAGATTGGGGGGCAGCTAGGGATGAGAAGAGGTAAGCTGGGATGGGTTGGAGGACTGAGTTTAAGGGAACCAATCTGGATGGGAGGTTGAGGGAGCGAAAGGTCTAGTTGCTAAGACGATTGGTGATGGAGAGTAGGAGGGAATCCCATGAGATGTTTCTGGCTGCTGAGTCAAAGAGAGGGAGTCCCAGGTAGAGAGAGTGCAGAGTGCAAACAAGGGTATTCAGAAGTTGAGAAAGGTGTTGTTGGATTGCTGCAGGAGTATTAAAAAAGAAGAGTTGCAATTTGGCCAGATTAAAGGTGGTGTTAGAGAGGATGGAAATTAGTTTAATTGCTTCTTGCACAGTGGGGGTGTTCATTAGCAGTGTGTCATCAACAAACTAGATATGGGAGGCTGTCAGTTGTAACCCATGAAGAGGGAGGCCTTGAAGGGATCCATTTTGAATTGAGGCCTTGATATAACATCCTAGACCTTCAGCCATTATGACAAAAAGGAAAGGGGAGAGAGGGTCACCTTGCCTTATTCCTCTGGAGGGGGAGAAGGGTTGAGAGGGGACACCATTGACGAGGATTGAGAAAAGGTTAATAAAATGAGGTTCATTATCCAAGAGATCCAATCCTTGTTGAAACCGAAAGCCGATAGGAGAGCTTTCAAGTATTGCTAGCTTAATTTGTCAAAATATTTTGAAAGGTCAAGTTTTAGAAGCATACCTGGAGTGCGGGTGCTTTTGAGCGAGTGAATAATTTCATGGAAAAGTATGATGTTGTCCATGATTTGCCTTCCTTCGACATATCCTGATTGCTCCTTGGAGATGATGAAGGGGAGAATTGGTTTAAGTCTTAGAGCTATGACCTTGGAGATGATTTTGTAGATCACATTGCAAAGAGCTATGGGTCTGAAGTTCTTCAGACTAGTGACCCTTTCTTCTTTGGGAATTGGAGTGAGGAAAGTGGAATTTAGTGCTGGAAGAACTTTGCCTGAGCTGCGAGATTCCCCCGACCAGTTGCCACACTTCCTCCCTTAGCATAGGCCAACATGAGTGGAAGAATTCTGTTATGAAACCATTTGGACCTGGAGCCTTACCTATGAGTAACTCTCGAATAGCCTGATCCACTTCTGCTTGTGTTATTGGTGTCATGAGAGCCTCATTCTGTTCTTGGGTGATTATAGTTGGGATATTTTGGGTCACCCACTCTATTGCTGAGGTGCGATCCACATTGGGTTCTGAGAGGAGATCCTTGTATAAATATTTCAGCTCGTGTGTTGTTTTCTGATGAGTTAACAGGGTGTTTCCTTGTGAGTCATCCAACTTTGTGATGTGATTGATGAGGCGTCTTTGGATCATCGAATAGTGGAAGAATTTGGTGTTTTTCTGTCCCTTATTGAGTCATTGAACCCGTGATTTCTGTTTCCACAGGATTTCTTCCTGCTTGTCTTTCTTCTAGTTTCCTTTTGAGTTCATTCTCCTCCTACTGCTGAGTGATTGTATATCCTGCATCAATGATTTGTCACTGAAGGTTCTCTAGTTTTTGTTCCAGCATTTTCCTTTCTTGGAAAATGTTCCCAAAGACTTATTTGTTCCATTTGTGCACCTTTTGTTTGAAATATTTGAGTTTTTTCTCGAAGCAATACATTTTTGTACCTTTCTGTGTTTCCACAGTGCTCCACCAGTGACGGGCTAGCTCCTGGAAATATGGATGGGAGAGCCAAAATTTCTCCAATCTGAAGGGTTTAAGCTTCGAGGTAGAAATAGTGTTAACCTAGAGCTGAACCGACCAGTGGTCTGAGCCTACCTTCAAGAGGACGTTGGAATCTACTAGGGGACCTTCCAAAAGGAGAGTTTTCGATATGAGGAAGCGATCAAGCCTGCATGCTATTTTTTGGTGACCTGATCTTTTGTTGGTCCAGTTGTAGGTGCCATTTTCATTCTCAATATCTACCAATCTGAGGTTTTCTATGAGTTCCTGGAATTTTGTGTTGTCCTTCTCCAGGTGCTTTCCCCCCCCTCGTTTATCCTCCAACGTGAGAATCATGTTGAAGTCGCCCCTTATGATCCATCGCTTTCCTTATGCTAAAGAACCTAGGTAAGCCAAGTTATGAAGGAATGGGTCTTTTTCCTGGCTGTTCCGCGGTCCATAGGCATTTGTGATCATTCCCTCCTTGTCCGAACCAATGGCTCTGTAGTGCGCTGTGATGGTGCATGGGGTGGAGAGGCCTTGATCGAGGATGACTGTAGCAGGATTCCATAGGATGGCCAGGGCTCCTGAAGCCCCTTTTGAGTCCATTTGATAGGATTCCCAGTTGTGCCAACATCTTTTGATGATATCTTCTGCAGTTTTACCTACACATTTTGTCTCTTGTATCAGGAATATATTAGGGTCTTCGATTTTGATGTAGTTTTGAAGAATCCTTTGTTTGGATCTTCCATTTAGGCCTCTGATAATCTAGGTGAGGATCTTCATAGTTAACAATTTGGTGGGTGGGAAATGGAGCTATCTGAGAGCCTGTGAATCTTTCCCGAGTTGATCATATAATTTCTCGCCTCCTTTATTAGCTGATGAGCCAATTTTCTACCCCTTCACTTGTTTTCTTTTGGGTGTTTTCTTGGATCTTGGTTTGGGTCTGTGCTAATCCCTAGCCTAGATGTAGCCCCTACTGATGAGTTTGGAAATACTTTGTGAACTTTCCTGAGTTGGTACTCTGGTAAGGTTTGGAGATCCTTCTTGTTGAGTGCTTCTTCTAACATGTGTAGGTCGATTTCTGCTAGGTCCTGCTCATCCATTTCCATGATTGAGTCTTCCTCTCTTTTTGGTTCTTTCCCTAAGACAAGGTGAGTCTGTGGATCTGCTTTGTTTGCTGGGGTTTGATACTCTTGTGATGAATGATCTTCCTTGTGCTTGCTGGGATCTTTCCCCGCGATCTTGAGGGGGTTTTCCACCTCTTCTTCTTCTGGGAAGCGGTTAAGGGCTTCAAATGAATTATTATTTGGGTTATTTTTTCCATTGTTGGTTGTGGGCTTCTTCTGTGCTTGTCTCCTTCGATTTTGAACCTGGGTAAATCCTTCCTTTAGTTTCTCTTCAACTTCCCTCTTGGGGGGGACATTGAGAGGGAAATCTCTGAAAAGGTGTCCATGTTCATGGCACTTCTGACATCTGAAAGGGATGTGTTCATAGTCTATGGTTTGGGCCCATTCCTCGTCTTGGTATTCTAATGTAGCTGTGCCTGGCAGAGCTTTGGATATGTTCATATAGACACAGATCCTTGCATAAGAGGTGTATTTTCTCTGTTTGGTAGCTTCAAAAGATTTGACATATTTACCCAGGGTATTGCCTATGCCCAGTAAAATTTCCTCTAACCAGAACTCTTGGGGTAGGGAATAGAGGCTAATCCATACCGGTGCGTATGCGAAGTTTTCCTTTTCTGGGTAGAAGCAGTCTGTCCAAAAGCGTAGGTAGAGGCCGACCGAGTTGTAGAAATATGGTCACCCTTCAAAGATCTCGTCCTTGTCCTCCAGGTTGTAGAATATTACTGTAAAGAAACCTTTGGAGCTCAGTTGGATCTCATAATCTCCCTTGGGGTTCCACCACACCTTGATCGAACGAGCTAGGTTCCTTTTTGAGGGCCAGAGACCTAGGAATTTTCCTATGAGGGCATGGTCTTGCATGAACTGCGTATGCTCCCCTATCCTGGTGGTTTTGATAACGTACCTGGGTGCAACCGGGGCTTGGGGGATACATTTGCTAGGTATCCATGCCCGAGATGCTTTTTGGATGCGAGTAATCAACATCCGTGTTCGATTCTTTACTTATATTCATATCTTCCTGCATATATTGGTCTCGTAAGTGCAATGACGACTCAAAGGATGGTCGACGCGTTCACGAGTTCTCCAGATTGTTGGTGGTGACGTTACGGTAGGAGGGGTCTTTTTCCCCCCTTTCTGTTCCCATTCTTCTAAGGCGGTCAGAGCTGTAGGGATGAGGCAATCAACGCCTACCAAGGGAATCAGAGAAGGTCTAGGCAGGCGAGAATTGGGAGCATGAAAAAACCCTAAAAGTTGCAGACCCAAATTCTTTGTTAGAAAAAAATCGTATCCTTACATCGATAATATTAGTAACACAATGCATTTAATATGTTCAAACATTATACCAAAAATTTATTAGAAGAATGGATTTTTTCCCCAATAATAAACATGCAAGCAACCAATTTATAAAATAAATACATCGAATTAATCAATACATTTACATTAGTTTCAATAAAAATCCAAAGACACAATTATTCAATCATCTTTTTATTACGCCCTACGGGTGTCTACATAGAAGATATCCAATTCACATTGTAATATTGTTCACCTAGTTTGGTTGTTAGAAGATGGCATGTTACGATTGGTAGGGTAAAGCATCTATCCATTTTCATCAAACATTTGCTTGCGATATATTTATCCTGATAAGAGATTGCGGAATTTTGGGACTACTAGAGTATCTTGCGTATTTGAACTTGATCTTGAATCTTGATCCTACAAAATTCAATGAACAATTATTCAACTGCACATGCATACATAACATAAATTCAATGAGATAAATGAATTATAAATAAAATGTATACATACTGCAATCGATGGGAGAGAACTTGAAGGATTTGCATTGATATGGAATGAGATGGAATATGAAGAATTGACCATTTGATATTATAATTCCTTTTTTCCTGTATTTGAGCCAAAATTGTCATCTTGGGAAGCATAGAACAATCTAACTTCAAATAGAATTTCGAATAATTTATATAAATTAATGGTGCACTTATTGATATAAAGACACCTTGGTGAATTGTGATAAAACAAATGCATTGGTGCGTTTAATTGAGAGAAGCACAAAAAACTGACCTCTGTTATTGCCTTCGCAAAGCAAAACCTCCGCAAAATTAAATACGGATGTTTGCATTTGCATTTTGAAAATTAAACTGTTTGTCAGTGCCCTAGTACTTAAACATCGCATCAATGTGTTTCTAACTATATAGTGCACCGATTGAAGCAAGTTAGAAAAATTACGAGCGCTTACTATCAATGTGTTGAAATTTTATATAAAAAAAAATCTATGTGTTATACGTACACACCTTACTAGTGCACTACTCACTGTATAGCGCACTGAACAAGTAAGTTACGAAGAAAAATGCGCACGCTTGTCATCAATGTGCCGAAATATACAATGAAAAAATGAGTAGGAATTTAATTTTCTGTGTTTATAAATGAAAACCCTATTCATTTTTTTGCCAAAATTTAGAAGGAAGATTTGTGCAACAAAGATTTGTTATCAAAGACTTCGTAGTGGGTGGATTTTTTTTGAAGAGCCAAATTCGAAAGGGATTATTGTACATCACATATAAATTCGCAAAGGAGAATTTTTAGGTAAATTATTTCATTCTATTACTCATCTTAATATTTCCTCTATTTGATTGAAACAATTTTTAGTGCATTCCCAAACAAAAAAAATGCCTTCATAATTACCTTCGGTATTGGAAGCCCTAATTTCCTCACTGCTTTTTTGCTTTCCCTTTCTATATTTCACAAGGACAATTTTTTTAAGCAATTTTTTTTATAGGGTTTGTTTATTTATAGATGGGGTGTTTCCTTTCCGTTGCAATGAAACCACTCATTGCGTTAGATCCCAAATCGTCCTGTTGTTGTCAGTTTTTTTTTTTAAATCTCCTTCGCGATTAGCAGTGTGCTCTATACATAGGAAGAACATCGATGCATATTTTCTTGTTAACATCACTACTTAATTTAAATTAGAAATAATATTAAATTTTTTTTTCGTGGTTGGTGGTGCACATTGTACATAGATAAGCAATGGGGCACATTTTCTTACAAAGAGCACCGTTTAATTTAAAATAGAAATAATATTGTTTTTTTTATATGGAAACCGCCATATCTTAAATTTGTTCGTAGGTCAACGATCCCTAGTAAAAAATACTTAGGAAGCCATGCTTTTCATAATTTATAAAGCACCGACTAGATACACAAAATTGTAAAACATTTTCAATTTTGCAACAACACTGTTATAATATATTGATGTAGGAGCATCGTTAGTAAGCACACGTGGAGAGACAACTCAACACCTTAGCACACCTTTGAATCATTTCATAATCTTAACCGCTGGCGTTTCCTGCAAATCTTTTTTTGAAATGATCAAAAACTGAATAAGATCAAATGCTTGGGAGCTGAATGATCATGAATGGTCTGGGAGTTTCACTCCTAGACTTTAATGTAACAAAAATTAAGTGGCAGTTAGTTTTTTTTCTTGAGAAGACGAGTAGTCAGAGGGAACCCTAAGAACCCTCTAAGATAAATAGAAGTGTTGTATGCCCGAATGTAGCTATTGCAAGTTAGTAGGAGATTGTTGTGATTTAATTACTGCTGAGTTTTAGTTGTTGTTTTACCATAGCTGTAGCCATTTACTTTTAAATGAATATAACATAGGAAAATCGATCCAATGCATGGTGTTGCTACTGTTTATAATTCCTTGTTATTTTGTTTTCATGAATGAATGACTTATGTTGTTGAGTATATGAAACTGTGAAGTGTTTAGATAGGTTTCAATTGTGCTCTTCGTTGAGTTCATGCAAGGTGTGCATATAGTCTGCAAGGAGTGCAAAGTGACTGCTGCAAGGTGTGCACAGTCGTCCATAAGAACTTAAGTCTTGCGTGAGACTCTACTGCAAGGAGTTACATTGTCTGTTTCGACTCATAAGCTCAGAAGAGATAGCATGAAATTTCCATTTGCAAGGAGTGCAAAGGGAATGCTACAAAGCGTGCATAGTTATCTGCAAGAAGCTAAGTCTTGCGCAAGAATCTCTTGCAAGGAGTGCACAAATCCGAAATTCAGCTAAGTGTCAAAGTAACCCTCTAAGGAGTCAAAGGGTTCAAGAGAGAGAGAAATCTCAAGAGAGATAGTAGGAGAAATCTTCAAGGGAAACATAGTTCTGAAGGTTTCACAAGTCATCGACTAAGATCCGTTCAAGAGGGAGCAGGATCATTCCGGATCGTCGGATCTGGGCAAAGTACATGAGCTTTAAGTCTCTGTGTGCACACAGGAGAGAGGATTCACCGAAGTCCTGAAGAGGCTAGGGACCGTCCATCATCCATAAGGACAAGTGGCGCAAGATATACAACTTCAGAAGTTTGTAGACAAGGAGAGGGAAATCACCGAAGAGCCGAAATAGATCTTGGCCATTGGTCACCAGGGGGTTTACGTGTCGACAAATCATCATATTCAGGTGAAATCACTCCGGGAGAAAGTGAAGATTGAGAGTTGAAACTCCCGAAGCTCGAAGAGCGAAGTGAACCACAACCGTTGATCTGTGAGGAACACACATTGACATATCGTCGTCTTCGGGTGAAATCACTTTGGGAGACAGAGAAGATTGAGAGTTGAAACTCCCGAAGCCCAAAGAGCCGAAGTGAACCACAACCATTGATCTGTGAGGGACACATGTCGAAATATCATCGTCTTTGGGTGAAATAACTCTGGGGGAAAGCAAAGAATGAGAGTTGAAACTCCCAAATCCCAAAGCCCAAAGAGAGAAGTGAACCATAGTTGTTGATCTGTGAAGGACATGCATCGACAAATCGTCGTCTTTGGGTGAGAGCACTCCAAGAGGAGGCGAAGATTGAGAGTTGAAACTCCTGAAGCCCGAAGAGGAGAAGTGAACCACAACTATCGATCTCTGAGGGAGACATGTCAATAGATCGTTGACTTCAGATGGAAGTATTACGAAGGAAGAAGAGTTGAGAGTTGGAACTCCCGAAGCCCGAAGGGTGAAACCAATCGTAGCCGTTGATTGGAAAGGAGGGTATGCGTCGATAGATCATGGAGATATGGGATTGTGGGAGAAAGGAGGAAAAGGGTCCCTAACTGATAGTTGATCAAGGCAGAAAGAGGACATATCTCAACCATCAATCAAGAGGCAATGCCCAAGATCACAAGATCGACGATCACACTTAATTGTGGGGACAGAAAGTGCTCGGGTTTTAAAAATCTTGGAGCGGGCCATAATTGAAACCATGATATTGCTAAAAGGACGCGTGGCAACTACTAGTGAATTGTGGGGAGAAAAGCGATGTGGTATCAATCCACTCTAATCCACCCCCAATCACGTGTTTACATGAGGACATAGCCCGAGGTCACATACAGGAAAGCGTTAACGGAAGAGGAGCTAGCGCATGAACCCTGATAGTTCAACAATGCAGAGGGAGAGGTTGCGGGTGTCATAGAACCTGCACCAAAAGACTGAAAAGGGCCTGTGTTTAATCACAAGGGAGACCATTAAGGTTTTAGAGAGTCGATTCGGCTCTGAGAATCGAAGATCCTTGACCGAGAGGTCGCGTAGCCCCAAGGGAGAATAAGGGGGTCTGCATCATATACTGGTGCATATAAATATGGTTGAAGCATCGGTGCATATACATATGGTTGACACCCCGGTGCGTATACAAACTGTTGACGCCTTGATACATATTAAGTTACTATATGCACCGGTATCTTATTTTGTAAAAAATATGTAATTTTTATGTCTGATGATTCCTTGTTTTTTTTTTCCAGGGACATTTTGAAAATTCCAAGGGATAAAGAAGGGGAGAACCAATACATGCCGGTAGGGATGTAAAAAAAAAGTGTAGAAGAAGATGGTAAAATAAATGAAGATAATTGCATCACAAGAGTAACCATACCAACTACAATGTGCATCAGAAGTATGTAATCATTTATTTATTCTTTTATGTACACCAAATTTAATTATCATGTGAAATACTAGTTTTCAATTGTTTTTGTTGCAGAAAAGAAAAATAAATAGAACCCAATCAACACATAAGACATGGTGATGAGGAATCAAAGGGTTGATCACAAACTTTGAGAGTATTTATGTTTTCAACCTTACTTAATATTTCATGTTTGTTGTGATATTTATATTTAAATAATTAATTTACACTTGTCCATGGATGTTTTCTAATAGGTGCTAACATATAAAGAGGAGCCAACCCATGAATTGATAAACATTGGGTTAATAATGGGGTGTGAGTATATGTTGAAGTATGAAAGTTTAATTGAACAATTTGTAAGTAGTTATGTTTAACTTTCCTTGTTTTATAATTAATAAAACAACAAGAAACATTTATATTAATTATATCAACTATTCTTTGTCATGGCGTATTAAACATGCAAAAAACAAAGTATGGAATGCAACCAACATAGGATATTTTGAGAGAAGGCATGAGACATGGATTTGAAAGAATGTATATTGTTTATGAAAGACTTGGTCCTAAGGTATTTTTTTTATCTGCGCAATCATGTATATTATAGTATATATAAATGTAAATATACTTATTTCAATTTATTTTTATGTTTGTAGATGGAAGATGAAGAGGAGGAACATAAAAACAAGTCGATCAAAAAAACATTAGGTCAAATAACCAAAGTACAATATCACATACAAATGATGAAGAAATGAGGCATGCACGTAACTGAAGCGATGACAACAGTTCAAATGATGAATGACAATCAATATAATTGAATGTTACTGCAAGTTGTATGTTTTAGAATATTTGTCTTTGAAAATCAGGGATTTTGTTTAATGTACTCGACATATTGTTCAAATTGCATGAGGACATGTTACCAATAAGTTTAATAATTGCATATTGGTTGCAATTTGATTATTGTGGACCTTTACATTGTCCCTTTTGTATAACAACATGTCTCTTATTCATATATAATAAAATGTGTTTCTTATTTTATTGCATTGTTGAATGTTGTAAAATGTTGTGTCGCTGAATAATTAATATGTAGAAGATTTACATTGTTATAAATAACAGAGGTGTAGTTCGTTGGATAACACATCAATGCAATCATTATATAAAAATGTAATAACAAAAATATAAAACAATGTTATTATTAAAAATATTTGATTTTGAGATGATTAATTGAAAATTTGTTAAAAAAACAATTAATTAAAATATATACATATTAGTTCACTGTATACTTATGAACTCACTAGACAGTGCATGCCATAATATAGAAACAATGCATTTTGAGGTGTCATCCGCACATTTTGAGGTGTCATCCGCACTGGTGCCCATTAATTATAATAACACACCAACACGAACTATTAATAAAAAGCACCATTTCGTAAATGACATAACATACAATAATATTCACCGTTTCAAAATTTTACGGTGCTCATGTTTAAAATATACATTGGGTCACTAAATATATTGTATGCATAGGTGCTTTACTTTTATTATACACAGTGGGGCTCTAAATATAATGTATGCACCAATGCTTTTAGTATAATATACACACTAGATCTTAGTAAAATAATGGTGCCAACATCTTACATCGAATATTCAAAATTTCACTAACTTTCAATGCACTTGGTAATACAAACACCAATACATACTAATTATACAAGCATCGGGCCACACACTTTATTAAACGCACTGAGGCTCAGGATAACTTACACACATCAGGGAACAATATAACTTACACGCACTGGGGTGTACATAAACTAAGAAGCATTGGTGCTTCATACACAAACAATGCAGAACCAATGTGTAGAAATTATAAGAGCATCAATGCTTTGCATAGAACAAAAAAGGAGAATTGATGCGTAATAATTATATACACACCAGTGCATTTGTATTAGATGAATGCATCGGGGTGGGTTGGTTAAGAGTGTATCGGTGCATTTTGACAACAAAAGCATAAAAAAAAAAGATCCACTACAACCTCCACCCGCCCAATTTTTTTTAGTTATATGGAACATGCATTAAAACCTCCATAGTCAATAGAGGAGGTTGTAGCAAAGGTTTTTTTTTAAAATTTTGTACCACCAAAAACCTCCGCAAAAACCTCTGCTAGAAGTTGTTCTCCTTATAGTGTACTAATCAATGGCTTAGCCTCTCCCTTCTTTAGGCCTTCCAGGGGTTGAGGTAGGGTTGTTGTTGGGTCACCAAAATGTCATCTTTCACACCCTTTTTCATTGACTTTTAACCATTTTCTATTTTTCCTTAACATTGGATTAAGACCATTTTAATGTTTATATGAGGAATTAGACTTATTATTTTCCAATGCATTTATTTTAATATTTTGAGTGAGTTTATGATTAAATCTTAGAAAAATAACATGTTCTCACTTAAGCTTGAAAGTTGGGTTAGTTTGGTGATGATTACATGTATAATTGGAGTTTGTAACAATGCTTACTTTTACCACCTAGCTCCAAATTCGAATTTATTCTTCAACCATTTAAGATTTTCCATGGATTTGGATCTGTTGGTGATGGAGCCTGATTATATTCCTGATTCAGAGGTTTTTTTCAGTTGTTCTTGGATCCCATTTCTTGACGGGGGGTGTGGGGAGGCTTTCTCCCCCACTATTGTCGTCAGGGGGTTTTGGGGTGGGGGGTAACGACGAAAATTAAGGGAGCCCCCCTGGTGGGGGATTCGGGGGTAGCGCTCCCGAAGATAAATTTTGAGAAAAACTGCCTTGTAAAATATTTTAATTTTGTAGTCAATCTAGATTGTTCATTATAAGGTCGCAGATATGACGGTAGAAGTTATGTTAGGGTTTTATTTTTCCCTAGAAGGCAACACTCTTTTCATGAGGGAATTATATTGCGACTGGGTAAGTGTGTGAATATTGTATTCTAAGAGATGAGACTGTGAGAGAAAGAAGAGGAAGTTACAAGTGTGTTGTAGGTTGTATCCCTTCATTTTGCTGGATAATAATAAAAGAAGGAACTGACAATTTCTTTGGTGGACGTAGCCCACACTGGGTGAACCACATTATATCTATGTCTCTATTGTATTATGTATATTTTATGTTTTATTTCCGCATTTTATTTTATTGCTATGTGATCATATTTTTATAATAATTGGTATCAGAGTGAAAGGTGACTCACATGAAAAGAGGGTTCCTAGTTCGAGTGGGAGTAATGGTGAAAGATGGAAAGTTTAGGGTCAAGAAATTTAATGGTCAAAACTACTAGTTATGGAAGATGAAGATGGAAGATTATTTATATCAGAAGGATCTATTCCTACCATTGGGAATAATAGCAAAGAAGTTGATGACCATGAAGGATGAAAAATGAGAGGTTCTTGACAAAAAGGAGCTAGGAACGATATGGTTGAGCTTGGAAGTATCGGTGGATTTCAATATTTCAAAAGAAAATACAACAAAGGAAATGATGGATGCATTGGCTAAACTATATGAAAAACCCTCAGTGTCCAATAAGGTATTTCTAATAAAACAATTATTGAGTATGAAGATGTTAGAAGGTGGGTTTATTGCTGATCATTTAAATGAATTTAATATGTTTATTAATCAACTAAGTTATGTAAAAGTGGACTTTGATGACGAGGTTAGGGCTCTTCTAATCCTGTGTTCATTGCCAGAAATCTGGAATGGCTGTAAGTAACTCTGTCTCTGGTTCAAACACTCTAAAATTTGATGATGTTGTTGGGTTTATCCTCAGCGAGGAAATGTGACGGAAAATCACATGTGAGATATCAAGTAATGCATTGACCGTGGAGAACATGGGAAGATAAAAGGATAGAGGAAAGGGATAAGGGAACCATGGGAATTCTAGGAAGGGTAGATCCAAATCCAGACTAGGAAAGATAGAGAGTTGGAATTGTGGGAAGAAATGATATCTGAAGAAATACAACATAGCTCCAAAGAAACAAAGAGATGGACAACAAGAGAAAAATCAGGAAGCAAATGTAACAAGTGATGTGTTACAATATGATTTGATTCTTTCTACATAAAATATTTTTGAGTCTTGGGTAATAGATTAAGGGGATTCATTTCATGCTGCACCCCATAAGAAACATTTTCAATATTATGTTCAAGGTGATTTTGGACAGGTTCATTTGGGTGATGATGCACCATGCAAAATTGTTGGAATGGGCAAGGTACAAACAAAACAAAATAATGGAAACCAATGGTTATTGAAAGAGGTAAGCATGTTCCATATCTAAGAAAAAATATAATTTCAACATGACAATTGGCAAGTGAAGGCTATATATCTACATTTACAGATAAGGCGTGGAAGGTCACCAAAGGATCACTGGTGATAGAAAAAGGAGAGAAGGTAGGTACATTGTATTTATGTACTGGTAATACTGACTCTTCTATCTCTTTAGATTCTATAAGAGTGGATACAACACTGTGGCATCATAGGTTTGGACACATGAGTGAGAAGGGGATGCATATACTTCACAAAATAAATTTGTTGCCAGATATTAAACAAATTGATTTGGATTTTTGTGAGCTCTGTGTTTATAGAAAACATAAGAGAGCCATATTTATCAGAGTCAGAAATGAAAAGAAGAGTGAAAGGTTAGAGCTTGTGCATATATATGTATGGGGACCAAATCAGGTATCATCTCTTGGTGGATCTTGTTATTATGTTACTTTTATTGATGATGCAACTATACAAACTTGAGTTTATTGCATTCGACAAAAAAATGATGTTTCTGACACTTTTAAGAAATGAAAAGCTTTGGTTGAGAATGAGACAGGAAAAAGGTTGTAGGGTCTCAGATCAGACAATGGAGGTGAATATTGCAGCAAGGAGTTTGATGATTATCATTCATACCATGGGATTCGAAGAGAGAATACAGTTCCAAGAACACCACAAGAAAATGGTGTGTCAGAAAGGACGAATATGACAATCATGGAGCGTGCAAGGAGTATGAGATTGCATGTTGGGTTTCCCTTGCAGTTCTGGGTAGATGCTGTAGATATTGTTGTTTACTTAATAAATAAAGGACCTTCAATCTCTTTGGATGGTGGAATTTCAGAGGAGGCATGGACAGGTAAAAAGGTAAACTATTCTTTTTTGAAGACTTTAAGTTGTGAAGTATTTGTCCATATATTGATAAAGAAAATAGAACAAAGCTTGAGGCAAAATCCAATAAGTGTAACTTTATTGGATACAGTGTTAATTATTATTTTTATCGCTTATGGGATTATGAAAATCACAAAATCATTAGGAGTAGAGGTGTCATATTCAATGAGAAGGTCATGTACAAAGATCACTTGCAGGGAAATAAATAATAAAAAGAAAAACCAGAATACAAAGTGCTTGATAAGATCACTGAAAAAAGAAATTCCAAAGGTACCAGAAAATCAAAATGTACAACAACATGGGCAACATGTACCTC
>JZKD02S0356559.1:297934-321356 GCA_000966675.3 Picea glauca | reverse complement strand
GGTTTCTATATCGAGGGAGGACTTGCACCGTGGTTTGTGTTTTCTTTCCTTTTGGGAGACTTTCCAAGTTGACTATTGAAGAGACTCTTGGTCTGAGCCTAACAGCGGGATCTACCTGAACCAGTTTCATACATGAGTCATAGCCCCCATGGGTCTTCTTTTAAGCCCTTTTTAGACCCTCTAAAAATGAAAATATTGTCGAGCGATCTTGTTGACCTTCACACTTGTTAAACTGAAATTTGAAGTCATGTCTATTCAGCAGTAGTTTACCCCTTTTTCGGTACAAACAATCAACTGTACGAAGAAAGGTATACTCTAGAGGCCTCGGTTCTCTAGAAGAGTACCCTCAGGTATAATTTTAACCATTTTTCGAGCCTGAGGGACTAAATTTACGAAAAAGGAACCCCCACAGAGTCCATAGTTAATCTCTTTTCAAACTCCCTAAAATTGAAAATATCACTGAGTGACCTTATTCTTTCACACTCGTTAAAAAGGTCCAGAAGAACATTCCTGATGGGGTCCATAGTTAAGATTTTTTTAGACTCCTTAAAAATGAAAAAATGGTCGAGTGGTCTTGTCTTTATCACACTCGTTAAAATGGTTTTGAATAGACATCTTGTTGGTGCTAGTTTACCCCTTTTTCGAACCAACTAGTCTACCTTCGAAAAAGGTACCCCATTGGAGTCTCCTTTTACATTTTTCAAACTCTCTAAATATGAAAAATCATCGAGCTTACCTTCTCTGGGCTCGTTAAAATTACATCAAAGGACGTTACCATTGTGTGTCTTATTAATCGCATTTGCATACCCGCGTCTTTGGCCTAATTCCAGCTCCATGTTTCTCTGAACTGAACCATTTGAAGCATGCCTTATACGCAAGCCCTGTAGCACTTTGCCTCTGTGTTTTGACACCTTTGGCCCCTAGAGGATTTTTCTCGAGTGTCCTTTTCTTGCATATGTCCCTATTCCCTAAGAATCCCTATGTTCCGTGTGCTTGGAACTATTATGTTTGCAACACTTGATTCCTCCTTTGTAACGTAGCATTCTTTTATTCTTTTTCCAAAATTATTGAAAAAGACAAAAAAATCAAATATACACCAAAAAGAGGAAGGGAAAAGTATTTTCTTTGTATTGGCAGCACAATGAGTCACTTTTGGATAAAGCACATATTTTAGTTTGTTTGTCAAACCTTGGGATTTAATGTGACCTTAGGAAGTTGTTCCCGCTACATTGAGTTGTGTCCTCCTCTGTTTGGTTATTATTCCAAACATGTGGAGAGTTTTCATTGCCTCCTACCTCATAAACTTATGTTAATGCCATGCTACCTGAGTCTCATCTCTTTTCGTGCTATGGTCTAAGGGAATTTTTTACCAAGCCATGAGTCATCCCCTCTGCAGTTTGTCTCTTGACCACATGCCCGACCATTCCGAAAGACCAATCAAGGTTTTGTTTGAAATCAATGAAGCCTTCAGTCTGATCATCAATATTCTCTAGTCCATGATCGACGAGCCATTGAAGACCTCTGGGTAGTGAGGTTGTACACTCATATTACACTCCTACCAATTTTTGAAGATTTTGAAGTTGTTGCTCGAGCTCTGAAGACCTCATCTCCAACCATCAGGCCTTATCAACTTCTAGAAGATGGATACTATACATGTATATCTTTTTTATTTTGAGATGTAGATCCACTGTGTATTGCTCGCGGATACACTTTATATAGTTATATGACACAGATCTACAATTTATTTGATTGGTAGCCATGATTTTATTTCATCCTAAGCATGGGTATGCCCGCCTCAGTGAGACAATTGTTATTTTGTAGATGGAACCTCCTGAATTATGGTCCCTAGGCTCACTGGTTTGGTACGCTGATAAAGATTGATAATGTATTTCGACCATCAGATGCTCTTATGACATCACACATTAGGGGTCATCTGTTATAACCCCAATTTCCACCATACATGCTTACCCGGCATTAGGCCATATCATATTCCTTCTTTGACAAGATTGTACTTAACAACTCTTCTTAAAAACACCCTTTTTAAAAGTACATGCACCCTGCTCCACTACAGCCCGCATGTACACTCTTGCTGACCCACTATAGCCTGCGTGTATGCTCTAGCTGACCCACTACAGTCCGCGTGTACCTACAAAAGCACAAAAAATGGAAAGTTTCCGATGGAACACATAGTTTTGGGTAAGTTAACTAAACCTTTTGACTATGCATGGCCAGTCACTCGACCAAATACCTAGCTCCTTATAGCCTATAAAAGAAGGGGTAGGGGTCCCATTTGAAAGGAGAAATAAGAGTGTATAAACTCTGCCCAAATTTATCCCTCCTTTGCTCCAATTTCCCGCAATTGCATTGTGAGGTTGAGTAGTTAGTGGATTGTGAAGAGGATCCCAGGACTAGGTTCAAGGAGCAGTGACGACCACATATTGTAAATTTTACTCTTGTGAAGATTAATACAAAAAGTAATACTTTTCATGTCCCGCCATATCATGTGTTCAAGTTGAATATTTATTTTATGACATTGTCACAACTAACCCAACAATTAGTATATGAAATGCATGCTCACATCTTTTTGTTTTTTTCATGTGTGAATGCAGGTCAACTTTGGGAGGAGTCTTGCAATCAAAGAGTGAATGAAAGCAAAGGGATGGACATCAAACAAAGGACTTAATGTAGAGTCACCAAATCTTATTTACACCTTTGTATTGCATGAATGTGGGGTTTTTTGGGGAGAATAGGAAAAAGTGGAGGCCTTTAAATGGTCATTTTCTACATGCATGATTAGAGATGTTAAATGCTAAGTCTGTAAGAGGGATTTCCCACCCACAACATCAAGGTCCTCATGTGATGAGTCTTTTCCAGTTGAATTCAACTCATTTGGAATTAGACTTAGAAACAAATTGGTACCTTGGAAGTTTCATGCCTCAATGGTAGGTTTCCTCTCTTTTGACAATGGGTTTTCATTATTGATCCCTGATCAAGAGATTCCACTGAGTGTTCAACTTAATATCATTAATTAAAATTCATTGGATTGTACTAGAGTACCTTGGGAGTCATTGACATTAATGGTGATTTCCCTCGCACTTGTTAACGATATTCATTAATGATCAATAATTAAGTGTTTTCTACAATTTTCAACTTCAACACATGTATTCGCATGATTAGATTTGTACTATAGAGTGGTGGAGATGAAGTCCATGAATATTTTCTGACAAATTCAGGTTTCATTGGGGTATATTCAGATTGTACTGTTGCATAGATCCACAGTGTATGTCTCGTGTCTATGTTCAAATTTGAGTCTTTAACACATATATCCATAGTGTATTTTTGGTGGCTATATTTAGATTTGAGTCATATTGGCATGGATCCACATTGTATGTTTGGTGGCCATGACCTGTCTTACTTGACATGGATATTTTCATGTCGACATTTATTCTTTGAGACATTTGTATTCTGAGTATGGGAATGCCTACCTCAGTGATGATATATCAGTGCACTGTATTTCCTTGTTTGTTGGCAAGTTTCCAACTAACGTGTTCCTTGTTCCCTACACAAAAGCGACAAAGTATTTTAGCTATCACTCTATTATGACTTCATACTTTGGGTGGCTCTATGTTACACATTATTTTTGTCACCCCTATGACCGTTAATGATGTAAAACTATCCTTTGTCTTTAGAAGGATCAGTGGCTCGAATTCCTAAAGAAAGAAGGGAGAAGAACTTTTCCTGAGAGAAGAAGTTGTCTTTTCCTTTGTAAAAACCCTATTAAGGAGGATCGTCACACCCTACCTAATGTTAGGGGTGCAAAAATCCCATATCGTCTCTTGTTGTACTAAAATTGGCCTGCGTCGTCATCACACTCTGCTCGGTTATAGTGGTGAGACGATTTTCGTATGTGGGAAAAATGAGCATCTTCTCGATGCTTCAAGAAGGATAAGATTCTATAGTAAGACAACCTCCAATCAGTTTGGATCTTACTCTCTTTTCTGATTTGTTGGGATCATCCTAACCTCCTCACCTTATCCTTTTCAGCTTATAAAAGGAGATGAGTTCTCATTGGGAAAGTTAGCTTGATTGGGTTTGAGTAATTTTTGTAGCTTGGAGGTTTTGGGCCTATGTTAGCTTTGAGCTTTGCTTTGTCAATATAGATTGTGAGTAGCTATTAGATCTACAACCTCAAAATCTATGGAGTAGAATTGTGTAGGAATCAAGGAACTGTTGGAAGGAACCTGACAACATCAAGGCATCTGGTTGTATCTTTCTTCCACATTCTTTAATATAGATATAATTTTATTTCCTATATGAAAGGTATTTGTCCATATTGTATGATTCCTTGATCACATACATAGTTTCATATTGAATAGACTATGTTATTCTTGTCTTCGTTGGCTTGTGTTTCTTTGTAGATAATTCTCCATAAGCCTTACAATGGATCTAGGATCACATTGGCAAGGTTAGGTATACAACATTTAAAAGGTATGTTTTTTATCCTCTTCCTATTTGATAAGTGAAATCTAAGGGAATTTTAGTATACTGTCTTTTTTTTTTCTAGTTTCAAGGTGAAACTAGGGAGATCTATTTTTGTCTACACTTATTGATTTGTCCAATAACACTCACATGATCTAGAATTCAAAACCTTTATGATATTCAACCTCTCAATACATCAACCAATACAATTTCTCAACCATATGCCACAAAAATCCTTAGCCATATTCCAAGAAATACAATTTGTGCCTCAACAAGAAGTATCAATGATAAATATACCAACACTATATTTCTATAGACATGACTTATACAAAATATCCCATGAAACCACTAGTCTTTGTAGGGATAATCGTCAATTATCCATAACCATTTCTCATGCATACATCAAAATCCAACTATTCATAAAAATAAGACATACATTTTGAACCAATGTACATATTTGATGTATCTGAGCACTGTAGACCTTCCTGGGAGCTTGATCTTAGAATCTAGAACCTCTGCATCTTCATCTTCTCAAGTTTCCATGGCTTTACCAATATGTACGCACCTTAATACACTGCCAGCCCACATTTTCCTCATAAAATAGGGTTTTTGGTATTCACTGTAATTCCGAGAATCTCTCCGTCAACCCTTCGTACTACCTTAGACATTCACAACTTCAGATGTATCAATGATTACTTGCAATAATCCTTACACAAAAAAATATATTCAGTGTGTTCAAGTGTGATTAAATGATAGAGCTTTTCTTCTTATTTATACTTTCATTTAGTATTCCACTTTCCTTATTTTAGGGAGTTCTCCATTAAATTTATTATTTAAATAATTTATTTTGAAAACACTTTGACTTTTAGGGGCTTCTATATGACTCATGAGGGTTATCCAACTTCACATGGCCATAAATATCTATTTGTGAGGAGTTATGTGACGTTCTACATACCACTATAAATGGCATGAAAAACACTATCCATGACCTTGATCTCATTATTCCACAATTAATCATGGGTTCTCTAACAATACTTCTAGAATAATTCAATCCACAAAGTGTCTTCTTGTGAGGGATTTCACCATAAGGGAACCACTTTGGAGTTCCTCCATTTGTACTTCTAATCAACCATGACAAGACAATAATGAGTCATCTTTACATAAAACAAACTTGGGTCCATTACCGAAACCTTTGTGCTGCCAAAAGTTTCTACCAGACTTTCTTCAAGGGTTGAAATCAATGAAAACCAATGGTAATCAACAATCTCCCCATTTGGCATTGATGGAAACACTTTGATGAAATACTTAAATCATGTCATGTAATACTGAAGTCATATCACTCATGCTCCCTTTGGAACCATGCCTCTATCCTCTGCATCTCTGTGACAATTTCTCCCCCTGGAATCATGCCTCTATCCTCTGCATCTGATAAATCTCTTCCCCTTTGTCATCAATGGAAAAGGTATCTTTCCATTTGAGGTTGCTCCCCCTAACTGAACTGTCTTCTTTATGGTTATTCCTTGTGTACATCTAAGACATATAAGATAAGCATTCAAAAGCATTCATTTTGTATTAGAAATAACTCCAAGACTCTGGCGAAAATACTCAAAGGATTCCCATGGAAGTGGTTTTGTAAAGATGTCTACCACTTGTTCTTTTGTTCCCACATACTCAACTCTGATGTTATTTTCTACAACCTATTCCCATAGAAAGTGATACTTGATTAGAATGTGCTTCATCTTGGAGTGCATCACTGGGTTCTTTGAGATACTGATGGCACTTGTATTATCACAATATATTGGAATGGGCTCATCATACTCAAACTGTACATATGTCATAGTTTGTTTCATCCAAAGAACCTTATACAACATGATGATGATGAAATATACTCTACCTTGACTGTAGATAAAGATACTGATGATTATTTCTTGCTTAGCCATGATACTAAACACTCACCTAGGTAGAATTATGCTCCACTGGTGCTTCATCGGTCATCAATAAAACCTACCCAATCTACATCTGTGTAGGCAATAAGTGATAGATCCTTTCCTTTTGGATACCATAATACAAACTCTTTTGTTCCTTTGAGATATCTAAAAATCCTCTTCACTGCTAATACATGTGATTCCTCTGGTGCTGCTTGAAATTGTGCCACTTGTCCAACTGCCTGCATTACATCTGTTATGGATGTTGTCACATATAGTAGGCCGCAAATCATTGACCTTTATTTCCTCTAATCTGTAGACTTTGAATCATCATCTTTTCTCAACTTGCAATTGGTTTGCATGGGAGTGATAACTGGTTTGCAATCTTCCGTTCCAAACCTCTTGAACATTTCTCTGATATACTTGGTTTGATAAATAAACATTCCTTGGTTGTTTTGAAGTATTTGAAGTCCCAGAAAGAAGGATAGTTCTCCAAGTAATGACATTTAAAATTCATTCTACATATCCTTTGCAAATTTCTGGCTTAACCTATCATCATCACTACCAAAAATAATATCATCAACATAAACTTCAATTAATAAAATACTTTATTGACTTACCTTGATGAAGAGGTTGTTGTCTGCACTTCCTTTTCTAAACCATGCCTTCTGTAGATATTTATCCAGTATAGAGTACCATGCTCTAGGAGACTGTTTTAGACCATACAAGGCCTTCTTTAATTTACACACATAACCTACGTTCTTTGACAATCGAAATCCTTCTGGTTGTTCAATGCATACTTCTTCTTCAAGTTCCCCATTCAAAAATGCTTATTTTACATCCATCTGATACACTTTAATATTTTTAGAGAATGCATAAGATAAAATCAATCACATTGCTTCCATTATGGCAACTGGGGAAAATGTCTTTTCAAAGTCGATTCCTTCAACCTGTGCATATCCTTTACATACCAATCTAGCTTTGTTCCTTGTAACCTATCCATATTCATTCAATTTATTTTTGTATACCCACTTTGTGCCGATCACATTCTTATCCTTTGGTCTTGGAACCAATTCCCAAGTGTCATTTTTTTCTATTTGATCCAATTCTTCATCCATGGAATTATTCCAAAATCCATCCTTGCTGGCCTCTTCAAAATAGGTTGATTCAATCATAGATGTGAGTTCTAGGTGTGTTTGTTCTGGTGAATGAATTATTCTTCTTGTCTCAACTCCTGCATATTTGTTTCCGATAATCTGATATGAAGTATGATTCTTCTATACTCGTATGCTAGGTTTATTTGGAATCACTTGCTGAACTTGCTATTCTACTTTTGTCAGATTCTATTCATCTTCCCCTTATAATTTTTCATCTTTTGTTTCTTCTTCGTAAAGTTGTTCCATTGATTCATTTTCTTCTTCCTTTAATTCTTATCTACCTGTTTCATCAATTCTTACGTTGATGCTTTCCAAAACTTTGTTCAATCTCAGGTTGTAATACTTGTATGCTTTCCTTGTACTTGAGTAACCAACAAGTAATCCTTTGTCCACACGAGAGTCAAACTTTCCCATTCTTCCATCTTCTCTTTTGATGTATCATTTGCTTCCAAAAACTTTGAAGTGCTTCACATTTGATGGTCTTCCTTTCTATAGCTCGTAGGGAGTTTTGTCAGTGTTTTTTCTTAGCATTACTCTATTTTGAATGTGAACTAATGTATGCATTTCCTATGCCCAAAATATATCTGTCAATTTGCAGTCCATTAGCATTGTTCGTGCCATTTCCTATACTGCCATGTTCTTTCTTTCAACAACTCCATTATGTTGAGGTGTCCTAGCAACAAAGAATTTCCTTTTTATTCCATGACTATTGCAGTAGTCCATAAATTCCTTTGAAGTGAACTCTCCTCCATTATCATATCTCAAGCATTTGATTTTTGAATCCATTTCATTTTCAACCATTTCCTTGTAGATCTTGACGTTTTCAAAATCTTCTGAATTATTCTTGAGAAAACAAACTATAGTCATTCTTGTATAATCATCAAATAATAACATAAAGTATTTCTCACCTTTTAAACCCTTTGTTTTAGTTGGTCCAACTATATCAATATGCACAATTTCCAATGGTCTTGTTGTTGAATATTCCTTTGATTTGAAACCGGTCTTTGTTTTCTTTCTTTGTTGACAATGCTTTCATAAAGTGTTGGTTGGTTTCATGATCTAGGGAATTTATCTGACTGCTTTTCTTTTTCTGACTTTGATAAGGTTATCAAAATCTATGTGACCCATTTTTCTATGACATAGCCAACTTTCATATTCCATTCCTAGACACCACTTTTCATTTCCAATTTCACTTAACACATATATGTTGCTTGAAGTTCTCGCAGTTGTAAAAATCAATTTTCCTGAACCTTATTTTTTTATCTTGCACCTTTTTGAATCGAAAGTAGATTTATGACCTTGGTCACACATTTTCATCACACTTAGAATATTACGTTTCATTTCTTCTACTAGTTGAACATTTTCTTCCTTGGTATTCTTGTTCCCAATTCTGACTGTGCCTTTTCCAATGATTTCATCTTAATCATCATTTCCGAAGGAGACTGGTCCATCTATTTCCTTTCTTAATGTAATAAACTTGTTTCTATCACCTGTCATGTGTTTTGAAAAAACACTGTCAACATATCAAATACGTTTCTTCACCTTAGCTTGTAGAGCGAGTCTGCATTCTTCATTGTTGTACTGATTCTTATTTCTTATCCATGTCCTTTTTTGAGGTTCTTGTCTATGATTGTTGTTGTTCTGTTGTGGTTCTCTAGGAGGGATTTCCATTCTTCAATCTTTGGCCATGTTTCCAAAGTTGTTACACTTGTAGCATTCCACTTTAGTGCTCAATGATTCAAACCTGTTGTAACTTCTTCTCAATGTTTCACTAGGCCTTCTTGGATAACCCTTTTGTGTATGACTTCAAAGTTGTTTATGTTCATGTTGTTAGCTCTACAATTCACATGTTTATGTCCAAAATTACTACATGCATAACATAAACCAAAAAATATAGTTTGATACCTAGGAGTTGAATATGTTCTAAAAGGAGGTGCTCTTATGAATCCTTCTTCTTCTTGAGACCTATATTTTTTTTTTCGATCGTTGATTATGAAATCTGAATATTCTCGGTGGAGGAGTGTCCTTGTAATTTTCTGTGTAGACCTTCCTATCCCCTTTGATTGTTTCTACATAATGTTCTGGATATGTTTCTTGTTCTGTTGTTTTGGATCTTGATCCCTTTTCTGTCTGACTGTATCCTAGTTTGGACTTGTCATGATTAGGCCTTTGACTACTGATAATGTCATTCAAAACTTTTGAGTTGTTCTCCATATTTTTCTTTTGAATATCCTTTCTTAATGTGACAATCTCTGCTTCCAAATTTTCAATGATCCTGCCTCTTCCCTCTAGCTTTTCTTTGAGTGCTTCTTCAATTATTTTATCTTCTTCAATTTGAACCTTCAAATTTGTTATCATTTGTTGAAATTCCTAACTGTCTTTTTTATTTTCTAGTTTTT
Organism: Picea glauca; assembly: GCA_000966675.3. Taxonomy (NCBI): domain Eukaryota; kingdom Viridiplantae; phylum Streptophyta; class Pinopsida; order Pinales; family Pinaceae; genus Picea; species Picea glauca. Next base: position 311,396 of record JZKD02S0356559.1, on the reverse strand, counting down.
CCTATAGCTTCTTGTTTTTCCTCTTTTCTTTTCTGATAACCTCTATGGCACTCAACAATTCCTCTTGGTAGTCAACTTATGCCTCTTCAATGTTTTCTTCGACGTCTTCATATTCTTCTTCGGAGTCTTCTTTATCATAATATTATACTTCCATGAATAGAACTCTTTCTGTCTCATGGTCACTAAATTCATCTTCATCTGATGATGAGATGTCTTCTTTGGTGCATAAGAATTTCTTGAAAACTTTATTTTTGGTTCTTTTTCCTTTATATTCTTGTTTGTTTTTTGAGTAACCTTCATCATTTCTCTTTTTATTTTGAGGACATTTGTTAGCAAAATGACCAATACCATTAGAATTAAAACAAATTAAATGAATCTTACCTATATACCTACAATCGATTCCCTTTTTCAGTCTTTTGACAAAGTTGGCCACTTCTTCATCATCTTCTGAGATGTCACTATTGCGGCTATGTTATTTTTCTTGTTTCTTTTCCTTTTCCTTTGATCTTTTGGATGCATTGAAGGTTGCTTCTTTTACATCTGGATTTTCGTATTTAGTTCTCATTTCATATGCTATGAAGATTCCATGTAGTTCATCCACTCTTATTGAGTTTATATCTACTCTTTATTCTAGTGCTTATATCTTAGGGTCGAATATAATAGGAATAGATCGTAGTAACTTTTGAACAATTACAGATTAGTTGACTTATTCTCCTAATCCCATGATTTCATTTACTATTTCATCGACTCGTAATAAGTAAGCTGCAATATTCTCATATTCCTTCATCTTTAGTTGTTCAAACTGACCTCTATAAGTTTGAAGCTTTGTTTCTTTGACTTTTGAATATCCTTCATAAATATTTCGAAGTTTGTTCCAAATCTCTTTAGCAGATTTACAATGTGCAACTTTGGTGAACACTGTTTCACCAAGACCATTTAGACGTGATTTTGTGGATTTCAAATTATTCTGACTGAGTTTCACTACTTTTTCATTTATTGGCAGAATTGTTGGTACTATGTATCCATCTACAATTGATTGCCAAATTTCAAATGCCTATGTCTGTATATATGTCTTCATCCTTATGCTCCAAAATTCATACTTTTGTCAATCAATTTGTGGTATTCCATTTTTATACAAGTTATTTCTCTCCATGCTACCTTTCAATGGTTAAACTAATTTTTGAAGGAACCTGATCTGATACCAATTGTTGTATTACTGAGAGGGGTGGGGTGAATCAGTAATAGAGAAATTTAATCCTTTTTCAACATATAATCCAGGTGATATGTCAATGTATCATTATCATCCAGTAACTGTAGATTAAATAAGCAATGAAAGAAAGAACAAGCATACACATACATAGTACACCAGTGCTTTACGTGGAAACCCAAAGAGGGAGAAAACCACATAATGCTTTTTCTTATATGTCTTGAAGAATTACATTCATTGGAAGCACCAAATTCCTTTGTTTTATAGATGCAACTGGAAGGGGGCTCCAACCCCCTAGTTTCTTAGGCTACAACCTGAGGGAATCTCCAACTCCCCAATTATCTGTCTATAACCAGAAGGAGGCTAGAACCCCCTAAGTTCTCCGATTACAATCGGAAGGTGGGTACAACCACCTATCCTTGCCTCATCCAACTGCCCTGACGTATAGGTAGAATGATGAAACCATTGTTAGACTATCATTGTGAGATATACCATTGTACAATTATATCAAACTATACCACTAACCTACATCCAACCTATAAAACTTCCCTGTAATAAATCTGTACTTGAACTAAACATATATCAACAAAAAATACAACATCTATGCAACCTATAGTGCTGCATCATGCGTATGTACGCACCCTATCTATTTATGTAGACTGCGTATGTACGCGACCAAAATTTTATGCAGCCTATGTATGCCTTCTGAAAATTAAGGTTTCCTTTCTCTTGAAAACTTCTGATCCTCTGTAACTTATTTCACATAGATATGTAACCTATCACTGTATCCAGACTGTATCTGTACCCTGTTGTTGGCACAGGGGTAGACCCAGGGTTCAACTCCAAGAGCACACCAACAAGCCCTAACTACTGGCCCTTTTGGCAACACCTGCGAAGCAGATGCAGTCTCACCTGAAGCAGTTATGAGGTGGTTGTAGGATAGATATGTCTACAACTAAAGGGAATATCAAGTGGATCTTAACACAAGAACAACACAACATTCATATATCACTTATCAACTTATATCTACTTTGCACATATACTTATCTGATCTAAACAATAATGAAATCAGAGTACATCAATGATGGAGACAAAATATCAATCACACATGACACCAAATATACATGGTTCACCCTCTCCTTAGGGATACATCCATAGAACTATGCTATATTATATTAAGGTAAGGCATACAGTTCTTATCTGCGCTCTTAGAGAACATATCTCCTCTCTTCTTCTCTCTTTCTCTCCTTTCTGTACACACCTAGTTGCAGGGTTGATATTCGCACCCAGCTGAAGATATTACAATCCATAAGGCTCTCATACTCAACACTTCACTCTCTCACAATGCTCTCTCTCAATCAACTTGATCCCAATAGCAACAGTAACAATATTATCGCACCAACCAAAAATACCAACCCAACCCGAGCCCTTTAGACCTCTATTTATAAATTACAATCATTCACTAACAACCTTAGGATGAAACCTAGGTGTCCAAAACCCTAGGTGTTTAAAACCTTAGGTCAACTTGACCTGTATTTTTAGGGCTTTGCCAGCCTGTCTTTCCTTACTTCTCGCGCGATGATCCAAAGCATCTAACGTTGGATTTTTCCTCTTGCTGATTTGTCCACGATCCTTCTTCCTTGCTGACTTGTCATTCTCGCTCTCATTTTCTGAAGACTTTCTTTCTCAGGCATTGCTCCATCTTTTCTTCTCTTTTTCTCACTTCTACCCAGTATCAGTGACTATGTCTTCCGCAAAGTTCATTTTTTCCCTTTTCTTCCTTGATCTTCACTTCCTTCCATAACCAAGGGCCAACAGGCCCCTAACACTCACCTGTGACTCATCTCGAGGCACTTCATATCTGACCTTTCTATTGTATTTTGACTTCGGACTGCGTAGTGCAACCTTTTCTTTCTGCTTTATGATTTCTCTTCTTCCCTGTGCAGAGTGTCTTTTCTGTGTCTGATACCTTGTTTCAACTGCACCTGGTACCTAGACCCTTTTTCTTTATGATTTTACTGAGAAATGCAAGGAAACTGATTGTCATAGTACAAATTTAGCCGAATCCCATTCACTAATCTTTCCTTCCATTCTCCCTTTAACGTCTTCAGTTGCACAACTCCTCCTTCTATGACATAGGCAATCTCATATGGTCTGAGCCAATGCGTTCTAAATTTTCCAGGATGTTTTATAAACTTGTTGTCATAGACCATCACTAGGTCTCCTTTTCTAAATGCCTTCTTCTTGATGTCTTTGTCATGATAGGCCTTTTCTCTTTCCTTTTGTACCTGTTGATGGAATCCTGCAATGAATCTATCTTCCTCAAGTTCGACCAACTATGCAAGCCTCTCTTGAATAGCTCCCTTGTCATCCATATTTATAAAGGGAACAATTCTTAGGCTTGGGACCAAATATTCCACTGGAACAAGAACTTCAAGACCATATACCAACCTAAAAGGGGTATACATTGTTAGCTTCTTGAAAGTGGTTCTATAATCCCATAACACTACTGGTATTCTTAAATTCCAATCATCTTTATTCACACAACACATCTTGGTTAGTGTTGTTTCCAAAATCTTGTTGAATGCTTCAACTGTCCCATTTGCTTGTGGATGGTACAATGTGCTCTTCTGATGGTGGATTGCAAATTCTTCAGTCAGGGCTACAACTATATTATTGATGAAATGTGTACCTTGATCACTCATAAGGATCTTTGGGCATCCAAAACTAGTTATGATGTCCTCAAATATGAAGCGCACAACTGTAGTTTCACTACAGTCCTTAACTTTTCTAGCTTCGACCCATATCGTCAAGTATTATGTTGTTGTAATTATGTACCTTGCTCCTGTGCGCTTTCCTGGTGGGTTTATAGGTCCAATGAATTCAATGGCCCATTTCTCAAATTCTTGTAGGGTTAGTTGTGGTGCTAATGTCATTTCATATCTTCTGGATGGTTTCCCAACTCTTTGTCATACATCGCAAGCTTTGGAATAGTCTTTAGCATAAGGTAGGCCAAAAAAGGCTAGCTCTAAGAAACTTTTATGTAGCTTCTTTCCCTGCATAATGTCCTCCTGCGATGCCATCATGAGATTCTACGAGGATCAACGGTTGTTCTGCCTCCATAACACACCTTTGCAATATCTCATCTGGCCCCATCTTGTATAGATGTCCAACTATAAGTGAGAAGCTTGCATCGCACACTACTAGCTGTTTCTTCTGTGGAATTGTGTACTTAGTAGGTGCCATTTCTGTTGACATGAACTGGACTATTTATGAGAAGTGATCATCATTCTTTCTAATGGCTAGTATTTGTGCATCTGGCAGTGTATCTTCTAAATTAGTGGGCTCTTCTCCATGTTCCAACCTTGACAAGTGGTTAGGAGCGTTTTTCATTTATCCTCGCTTTACTATGATCTCAAAATCATATTCTTGAAACAATAAAATCCATCTTCATATTCTCCCCCCCAACACTGGCTTGTTGACTAGGTACTTCAGCGTGGAGTGATCAGTAAACATTTTAAAGTGTTCTCTGAACAAATAGTAGAGAAATTTCTGTGATGCATACACCATGGCTAATCCCTCTCTTTCAGTAGTGGTGTAATTAATCTCAGCTGTAGATAGCTTCCTACTAGAAAAGGATAATAGGTGGTCAATATCTCATGTTCCTGGTTGTTCTAACACAACTACAAAATCAATGGAATATTCATCGACATATTCAATATCTCATGTTCTAACACAAACTCCTTGGTCCAATCTGGGAAAACCAGAATGGGTGCAGTAACCATCTTTTGTTTCAATGTGTCGAAGCACTGATGACATTCTTATATCCAACTAAACTGGCAATCCTTCTTCAACAGCTTCTCCATGGGTGTTGTAATCTGTGAATATCATTTAATGATTTTTTTGTAATAGCCAGCATGTCCCAACGCAGTGCGCAGTTGTTTAACTAAAGAGGGAGGTGGAAAATCAACTATAATAGAAATTTTAGATGGATCAACCAACAATCCCTGCTTGCATACAATATGACCTAACAATACTCCAAATGGTGATAAGAAAATACATTTCTTCAGGTTCAAAGCAATTTGACACTGACTGCATTTATCCAACATTAGCCTTAGACATTCAATGTGATTTTTCAAAAAACTAAACACAGTCCAGTCATCAAAATATGCTTCTAAAAATTTATGCAAAAACTCTTTGAACGCTTCGACCACTACCCTGGAAAAAATGGTTGGGGCATTCTTCAATCTAAATGGAATCACTATATATTGGTAGGACCTCGATTCTATTTCAAATGTGGTTTTGTGGCGATCTTCCTTAGCAATCTGGATTTGATGGTATCCTGAAAATCCATCTGTAAAAGAATAGACCTCCTATCCTCCAATGTTATCTAACACTTCGTCCATGAATGGTGTAGGGAAGGGGTCATGTAAACATGAATCATTCAGATTTATGAGTTCTACACATATTCTAATCTCTCATGTATTCTTGTCTTGTACCACCATAGGGTTGATCCACTCTGATTCTTCCAGAGGTTCTATAATATCTGCTTCCAACATTCTGTCAAGTTGAATCTTCACTTTCTCCTTGTATTTGGGGTTCAGTCTGTAGGGTATCTATTTGACTGGTCTTGCATATGGTTTCAAAGGTATCCTCATATCACCCATAGGCCCTTTGATTCCCTCAATATCAGTGAACTTAGTCGGAAACAAGTCCTGATACTCATGTCATAACTTAGTAATCTTGTCAATGGTAGCAGCATCCCAATAATCTTCGACATTGGCAAGATTCAGTGTCTCCTTTGTTCCATTAATGACTTTCTTAATCTTAATCGATTTTCCAATGAATGGTATCTCAACTTCTGGTCCTTCCAAATATATCTGGCCTTCTGTTTCTATGATGTTCACTTTCCTGGGATCATCGTCTTCATCCATATTGATGTTGTAACAGCCTTACAGTTTTTGGAGAGGCGCAGTCCATTCATCCTCTTATTGCTCTAAAGAGGGGTTAAATATGTCCTCAAGTATTCTTTGTCTAACAATCTGTAGTGCTTGATCTACTGAAGGAAATTGACTTTCAAATAAGAATGTAGTTATAAAATTCTAAGTCATACCTCACCAATATTTGGTGATGAGGCACAACTCTTCTTGGAGGAACCAATTGATAGGAGTCATGTCCAACGTGTTAATGAATTTGTGTACCCATTGTTCTAGAGGAACTTTTCTCCAGGATTCCTCAAAACTTCGCACATGATACTTTGGGAAACCTCGACCTATGTACCTTACTTCGCAGCCTTCTACTTGTGTTGAAAACCGCAATGTTACTTTTGTGTGCCCCCCCACCATATTGTTGGTGTGTCTTTCAGGGCCTCATCCATGGCCAACAACCTCTTTTGTATTGGTACACTTGCTTCAAATTATTATAGGAAGGATTCTAACAGATTCAGACAATCAAATGTGGGTAAGTTACTTATTGTTGTGTCGATCCAATGAAATTATTTGGTTAATCCATCACATATCCTTGTAGAGACTTCATACATCTAGTTCTGCCTATTCTCCAGTGATTCTTCTGAGTCTGATGAGCATGTGTTACACATAAAAAATACTCACTTTGATAGTGTCGCAAGTGTCGTCATTACAAAGGTCGCAAGTGTCGCATTTTACTCACAAGTGTCGCAAGTGTCAAGGAAGCATACTGCCATGATGCCTATGTCATGCCTGTAAATGACATCAGGAGAACACTTGGCACATGTAAAATACTTGATTTGGAAGAGGAGGAAAGGTTAATTGGTCTCATGAACCTTTTTCCATCTGAAAACACTAAAAAAACTAAGTTTTTGGAGGGGAGCACTCCCCTATACCTCTTCTAGGAGTGTTGGCGCTCCCCCTTACACTATCTGGGAGCGCTATAAATCTCCTTTGGCCCTTTTGGAGGAGAGCTATTTATTTTAGTAGTGTCGGCGCTCCCCTATACACTACTAGGGAGCGTTATAGCGCTCTGAGTGCCCTTTTGGGGGAGCGCTACCTATTCTGGGTAGCAGTTAAGTAGTTGAGATGAATGGGGGAAGGATCCTTTCATTATTGGAAGGCAGTTGAATTTGAATCCTCAATCAAGACATGATATTAGGGTAGATCCCTAACTGAAGGAGGAAAATCCTCAACTCACCCTAAAGATATCTCAAGCTGTTGAGCCTCTCCAAGGCTATATAAGCAAGCTTTCTCATGGTGAAAGAGGACTGAAAAAGGAGAATCACACCAAACTTATGATCTTATAAGTGGTGCTGGAATAGAGATATTTTGGAAGAAAGAGACCTATGATCTCCTAGGGATCAATCGGTGAATCTATCATCATTCGGATCGTGGATATTTTGAGCAAGGGTTAGACAAGGAGGACTTGGCAGAACTACTGTAATCCATCTACGACTGTAAGAAATGTTTTGTCCTCATTAATATAATTTACTTGGCCTGTTTCTTTCTAATTTGTGTTCAATATCACATGAATTTGTCTCTTAGTATATAGACCTATTTCAGACTAATCTTGATAGAGTAGGAAGTGGTCATACTTTATTTGTCTACATGGCTTATGGAGGAGCGAAAGATTGGAGCTCAACTTGGAGCGTGCAGGGACAAACACCAGTAAAAGGTGCTTCTTTTCTTCCTCCTTCTCACACACTAGTCCACCTATATCTAAAAGGAAGTCAATGACCATGATAAGCACTTTCTGTCTTAGAGTTAAGAGTCTAGCTATTTGAGGAGATCTACCTATCTGCAGGGAGATTTTCCTTCAACAACAGGTAAGCAAGTTCACAAGAATCGTTCGACCCAAATGACCCAAGGGACATGCTCCAATCTGGAAAAATGACTTACAACTTGTTTATTGGCCATCCTAATCCATATAGGGGAATAGATCAACTTGGGTTTTCCCATGAGTGCCCAAGTTTGCTTCATCGTGACATTGACCTCCGACCCTAAGTCAAGGACCACATAGTCTATCTCATACTCTCCTATTTGAGAATTCAAGTGTAAATCCTTATATTTCCTTCTCTTCTTACCAATTTGGTGTACTACCCTATTCAGTAAGGGATCTTTATTTCCTAACTCATATTGTATGATTAAATTTTGTAACTCTTGGACAACGTTTTCATCCTGGATCAACTTAATGCAAGTATATAGAAATTCCATGAGCTTGCTTACCTCTTTTCCTTCTCTTGGTGAAGAAGAATGATCAAATCTGTGAGGAATTCCATAATATCTTACTTCTGGGATTGTCTTTGATGATGAAACTTGGTCTCCTCTGAATTCTTTTCTTACTTCCTCAAATATGTGTCTTTATTTCTTTGCATCAAAAGTTTGGGTCTTCTCTATAGCTTTCCTGATTCCTGAATCTTCTTTAGTCTTCCCTTGGGTTAGTCCATCTTCTTCTATAACAAAACCTCCTCTGGTTATAACAACAAATCTAAGGTCTTCTCTGTGAGGTTTAATATAGATCATTTTCACTTGCGGGTTTTATTGAGGTCCTCGTCTTTCCTGAAGCTTAGCTAGCAACACAGGACAATCTTTCATAACATGGTGAAATGAGTTGCAATAGATGCAAGTGGTACAAGGGTTCTAAAAATCCCTTTCAAAGTGTCCTATTTGTGCGTAGTTATAATAGATGATATGTCCGCGGCCTTGACCCATTCCTCCTCCTCCTCCTCTTCCTTTGAATCCACCGCGATGATTGAAGTTTCCTCTTCCTGGAGAGTTGCACTACGTAGTGTTTCCTTCTTGTTGTACTTCACCTTGAATATTATATATGTCTCTTGAAATTTCATGCATGAGATCATAAGCCCTAAAATCCCTATCATCATGTCCTATGGACTTACAGAATGTACAGTACAAATTTGTAGGTGTCTAAGCATACTTTTGCATATAATAGCACTCACCGATATGATGTTTTGTTTTTCATACCTCACACCAGGGTAAGGTGACTTGATTCAAGGGGATCGGGGCTATAGAAGCCAAGTATTCATTGAATAGAGGGTAGTGTTCCTTGTCATGTCCTTATGATATGCATCCGACACACCATATGTCTTCTCTTTTATCCTTTCCCTTGTCTTTCTTCATATCTTTGACCTGCAGAGACAAACTAGTTAGCTGACTCAGGATCTGACTCATACCTGAGTTGGATTCTTCCATAGGGGTTGATTCTAGATTCATGGCGATATCCAACACCTTATCTTGTGAAGCAATCTTCTATTGCATCAGGGGAACTTTGATGTGTGGTAGAAGGGCAACACTGAACCATTCCTTGTTCTGTTTGTCGGGGATCTGAAAAGTCAATCAACCTGTTAAGGTTTTGAATCTCTGATCTAATTCCCAAATAGGTTTGGCCACCTTATTCTTGATATCTTTCAGCTCTGTGATACATTGGGATTTTTACTTAGTTTTCTTGAATTATTGAATCAACGCGTTCTTGATCTGATTCATTGGATTATGTTATGCAAGTCTTTGGACTAGTTTCATGTACCAACTCAGTGCGTGATCTATGAGAGTTGTACTGAACTGAGTTCTTTTGATAGATTCATCTGTGACATTCTTAATGTTCCATACAGGTTCACATAGGAGCCACTACTGATCACGATCTTCTTATCCATCTCCCCTAAAGATAGGGAGTCTCATCTCATCTACCATAGATCTTCCTAGGGTTCTTGATTGAATATGTGGTGGACTACTATTGATAGTTATTTGGACGCTCTGGTGAATGGGATTACTCTGGTTTCTTAATACTCAATCAACAAGAAGGATAACAATACTTACTTTGATGGTCTACATAATTTCTAAGGTTTTAGGTTTTCCTCGGTGAAGCTCTTGAACTTTTCCTTCCTCTTCCCTAGTAGGTTTTGAATGTTCTTCGTCTGTTACTTCTTCTTCTTCTCCACAGGTTCGTAAGATGAACTTATCTATATACTCTCCCACTGCATGTATGTCCATCTTCTGTGTCATTGTCACTATCCAAATTTTTGAAAATTAGCCTTTCTTTATCCGACCAATCTATTGTGTCTGCAATATGTTCTTCTCATGCAATAACATCTTGATTCTCAGCTTTAGAAAATGAAAAAATTTCCCTTGACGTCCCTTGAAAAAATATCTCTCGGCTTGGCTATATGATTCTACTCTATCAACGACAAACTCTGTGATGTACCCTCCAATTGTACTATCAAACCAGTGATCTACTACTAGTGATATGGTGTTATCAAATCTCTTGACCTTCTTGATCAACTCCGACATCCAAACCATAGGAAGTTTAGATCGGATCTCGAACTGGGTATCTGCTAATCTCGCTAGCCACTCATATAGATCTTGATGGATTCCTCCAAAGAAGATATCATGTATATCAGTAAAGATACATTTCTCCAACTAGTCCTCTCAACTAAGATTAGGGTTCTTGTTCTAGGCTTCAGTGAAGTCCTTCTCTTGATATTCTATCCACTTTTGAATCTTTGTCTTCAATGGAAACCACCTTGACATTCCCTCAAGAAGATTTAGGTCCCGGCAACGAAACCATTTGTTGGAATAGGAGTAGACCTAGGGTTCAACTCCAAGAGTGCACCAACAAGCCCTAAATACTGGCCCTTTTGGCAACACCTGTGAAGCAGATGCAGTCTCACCCAAAGCAATTATGAGGGGGTTGCAGGACAAAGATGCCTACAACCAAAGGGAATATCAAGTGGATCTTAACACAAGAAAAACACAACATTCATATATCACTTATCATCTTATATCTACTCTGCTTATCTACTTATTTGATCTAAGACAATAATGCAATCAAAGTACATCAATGATGGAGACAGAATATCAATCACACACAACACCAAATATGCGTGGTTCACCCTCTTCCTAGGGCTACGTCCACAAAAATATGATATATTATATTAAGATAAAGCATATAGTTCTTGTTTTCACTCTTAGCTAGCACATCTCATCTCTTCTTCTCTCTTTATCTCCTTTCCCTGCGCACCCACCTGCAGGGTTGATATTCACACCCAACTGAAGATCTTACAATCCAACCCAAAATACCAACCCAACCCAAGCCCTTTAGACCTGTATTTATACATTACAATNGCCTTTTCCAACGGATTTCTTTCTCGGGATTCTCTCCATCATTTCTTCTCTTTTGATCACTTCGACCCAGTATCAGTCACTATGTCTAACACAAATTTCTCTTTTTCCATTTTTTCTCTTGATCTCCGCTTCATTCCATAACCAAGGGCCAACACCTGTGCTTGCATCCTCTTTACCCAAAATATCTATATCTCTCTCTAGTCATGTGCCATATAAATGTGTGTAATCATAAACAAGTATAATATATCTCACATGATCTATAATTCAAACCCTTTCTGATATTCAGCCTCTCAATACATCAACCAATACAAGTTCTTGACCATATATAACAAAAACCCTTTGCCATATGCCAAGAAATACAAGATGTGCCTCAACACGAAGTATCAATGATAAATATACCAACACTGTATTTATGTAGATCTGACTTATACAAAATATCCCATGCAACCACTCGTCTTTCTAGGGAGAATCCTCAAATATCCATAACTATTTCTCATGCATACATCAAAATCCAACTATTCATAGAAATAAGACATACTTTTTGAACCAATGGATAGATCTAATGTATATGAGCAATGTAGACCTTCCCGGGACCTTAGTCTCAGAATCTAGAACCTATGCATCTTCATCTTCTCAAGTTTCCATGGCCTTACCAACATGTACACACCCTAATACACTGCCAGTCCATGTATGCCTCAAAAAATAGGTATTCATTGTAATTCCAAGAAATTCACCGTCAACCCTTTGTACTACCTCAGAATTTCGCAACTTCAGATGTATTAATGAGTACTTGCAATAAGCGTCACAAAACAAAATATATTTAATGTGTTCAAGTGTGGTTAAATGAGATATCCTTGCCTCTTATTTATACTTTCATTTAGCATTCCACTTTCCTTATTTTAGGGAGTTCTCCATTAACTTTATTATTTAGATAATTTATTTTGCAAACACTTTGACATTTAGGGGCTTCTAGATGACTAGTGAGGGTTATCCAACTTCACATGGCCATAACTCTCTAATCGTGAGGAGTTATGTGACGTTCCACATACCATCATAAATCGCATGAAAATCACTATCCATCTAGGATATTTTCACTGACAAATTTGCTGACCTTCATCTCATTATTCCATAATTAAGCATGGGTTCTCTTACCATACATCTAGGATAATTCAATCCGCAAAGCATCTTCCCGTGAGGAATTTCACCATCAGGGGACCACTTTGGAGTTCCTCCATTTTCACTTCTTATCAACTATGACAAGTGATGCAGGAGCATTGCTTCAGATCAACAATGCGCCAACATTCCATCGCATCAATGCCCATTTTAGAGAGGGAGAGGCATCGACCCTCCCATTTTTAAATTTGAAATCTAATCCCATATCGATTCATGTTGTAAGTTTGAGTGAATACCAAGCCATGTATTTGTATAGGAAGAAGTTAAGGTCGATTTTAATGGCTGACAGGCCGATGGATCTAGGTTCGATTCAGACTAGATGGCCATTTATGAAACTTCAATGTAATAGATGAGGTTAGGTGGAGAGTATAAGCTCATAGAGCTCTCTTCTGTAAGGGGATCTTGTATCAGATTCCATAAGGAGAATTAGGAGTAGGAGGATTCTGAGAGGAGAGCCTGAGAAGATCAAAAGCTCAGGAATAGAAGTAGGAGAGAAGGAACTAAGACTCTGCTGTAGTTCAGTCTATGTACACATTTGTAAAAAAACATTCATCTTAATACAAAGAAAATCCGCTTTTCCTACACATGATGTGTTTTTGAATTATCTGTATTTTGTGAATGTTATTTGTGTGTTAATATATGTTGTAGGAGTATCATAGGTTTCATATGCAGTAGGAATATAAATTTATTTATCTTTGTTTAAGTTTTAAGTATCATTCTAGGTTCTTTAGGCCGTGCAAGGAGTGCACAACGGAGCACTGGAGGTTATGTATCCAGTGCAAGGAGTGTGCATCTAAACTATGTGGAGTGATAAAAGAATGTGCAAGGAAGGTGCACCAGAGAAATCATGAACTCGAGAGGAACCTTGTTAAGGTCCTAACCCGCACATAGGTAGATCAATGTATTCGGATGTAATAAAGGTCAATATTAATAAGACCTTTCAATAAAATAGAATAAGGAGGATGTAAGAAGACCTAAT
>JZKD02S0356559.1:178157-198562 GCA_000966675.3 Picea glauca | reverse complement strand
TGTGATGTTCTTTTGGGCCAACCTTATTTATGGAAACATCATTTTGTATATGAGTCTAGACCTCGTAGTGTTATTATTACTTTGAACAGGAAATTGTACAGGATAACCGAGGCAGTCCCACCTAGTGCTATTTCCTTGATATCTGTTAAGTAATGCAGGAAGGTCATCTCACAGATGGGGAAGTTTTTCTTCTTCATGATTCGCTCTCAGAACAAGCGAAATATCACAGCCACATCCAAGGTCTCTGCAGTCGATCTCTCCACACAGCAGAAGCAAGTAGATAAGGTCGTGGAAGAATACTCAGATATCTTCTCCTCACCTATAGGGGTACCTCTGCATTGCCAGGTCAAGCACCCCATCGATCTGACCCCCGGCGCACCGCTGCCCAATGGGCCAGTCTATCGTCGCTCTTTGTTAGAGAATAAGGAGATCAAGCGATAGATCCAAGAAATTCTCCACAAGGGGCACATCCGCCCCATTTCATCACCTTGCGGGAGCCCAATCGTGTTGGTACAGAAGAAAGATGGAACCTGATGACTCTATATTGATTACAGGGCTCTGAATAAAATCACTGTCAGAAACCGATACCTGATTCCCCGAATTGATGATCTCCTTGATCAACTCATGAGGGCCAAATACTTCAGTAAGATTGATCTGAATTCTGGCTACCACTAGGTCCCGATAGAATAGATAGATGTATGGAAGACCGCCTTGAAGTCAAAGGAAGGACTTTTTGAATGGCTAGTCATGCCCTTTGGTTTGACAAATTCTCCAGCCACTTTCATGAGGATGATGGATGATATCCTATGACAATTCACTAATAATTTTTTAGTGGTGTATCTGGATGACATTATAAATTATAGAAAGACTTGGCCCGAACACTTGCAGCATATTCAGCAGGTTCTGCACACCCTGCGATAGCGCAAGCTATACACAAACCTAGAAAAATGCTCCTTCGGCATGGACAAGGTCCATTACCTGGGCTACATCATTGATCAGCATGGCATACATGTGGATCCAGCCAAGATCCAAGTCATCCATGATTGGCCATCCCCAACAACACTCACTGAGATTCAGAGCTTCTTGGGACTTGCTAATTTCTACCGCAGGTTCATGTTGGGTTTCTCCCATATTGCATGGGTCCTCAACCAAATAAACAGGGGTGGTGGTAAGGAAAAATTTGCATGGGGTCGGTTCCAACAACAAGTGTTCGATGATTTGAAGCAACTCTTGTGCTCAGCTCCAGTACTTTCACTACTGGACCTGCAACATCCCTTTGAGATCGAGACAAATGCTTCAGACTATGCCGTGGGAACCGTTCTCACTCAGCACAGCCACCCTGTGGCCTATCATAGTGAGACATTGTCCGATATTTTCTGTAAGTACCCTACTTATGACAAAGAAATGTACTCCATTGTGCAAGCATGCTTCCAGTGGAGACATTACATTCTTGGGAAGGAGACAGTCATCCAGACTAATCATAAGCCACTACAGTTCATGCAGACATAGGGAAAACTGCAGAATGATCGCCATCAAAAGTGGTCCACATACTTGCAGCAATTCCACCTCAACATCAAGTATAAAACATGAAGCACCAATCACGTCGTTGATTGCCTCAGCAGACCACCAATTGCAACACTCACCACGGTGCTAGACTCATGCAGCCATGAGACATCTGGATGGCCCCAACTCTATGAGACAGACCCTAGCTTCAACACCACCTACCAAATGTTGGGTGCAAATGCAGTTGTCGATAATTTCCATCTTCAGTATGGGTTGTTATGTCGTCTGGGCCATATCTGTGTTCCATCAAGTGAGCAAGCGAAGCTGATCTGGGAAGCCCACTATATTCGGGTGGTAGGACACTTCGACATCGAAAAGACAGTGGTGATGCTACAGAAACATTTCTACTGGCTGAAACTTCGACAGGAGGTCGGCAAGTATATCAGGTCCTGCACTACCTACGCTATTGCCAAACCGACCACTAAGAAACAGGTCCTGTACACCCCTCTTCCTACTCCTGACAGGCCATGGGAATCCATCTCAATGGACTACATGTCAGGCCTCCCATCCACTAAGCGGGGAAATGACTGTGTTTTTGTGGTTATTGATCGTGTTTCTAAGAGGGTGATTCTGGTTCCCTACAAGAAGACCATCACAGCAGAGGCCACTGCCAAGATCTTCTTTGAACGAGTTTGGGTACATTTTGGAATCCCACAAACCATTGTATCAGATTAGGATAGTTTATTTCTCAGCACATTCTTTTCGAGCCTCTGGTCACTGCTGGACACCAAGCTCACCAAATCCACAGCCTTCTACCCCCAGACAGACGGCCAAACCGAGGTTTTAAATCGAATGATTGTGCATATCCTTCGCATGTATAATTCAAAGAACCCTTGCACATGGGATGAGAGCTTTCCCTATGTCCAACATAGCTACAACCAAGCCTTGCATAGCTCAACCAGCCACAACCCTTTCAAGTGGGGTTGGGATTCCAACCATTGGGTCCCATAGATGTTGCACTTCCCCTTGATATCACTTTGACTGACTCATCTCCTGCTCCAATTGAAGCTGACAAAGCCACCCAGATCATTGAGAGGATCCAACACATCTTCCAACAGGTTCAGGATATCCTACAGAAGTCCAATGATAAGTACAAACAACGCCATGATCAACATCAGGTGCCACATAAGTTTCAGGTGGGTGACAAAGTTTGGTTGCACTTGTAGAAAGAATGCCTTATAGGACCCCATCAGAAGCTTCTCCCACTCCATTATGGACCGTACACTATCACCAAGGACATGGGGGATAATTCTTTTGGTCTCAACATTCCTCCTTTCCTTGGTCTGCACCCAATGTTCAACGTGGATCTCCTTCGCCCTTATTTCCCACCATTATTGGACACCTTAGAAGTAGAAGAACAACTGACACCAACAAAGCTCAACCCTGACTAGATACAAAAAGCATCCAATGATCAGATTTTGGACAGATAGATCAAGGGCACTCGACAACAAAGGATCCAGCTTTATTGAGTCGTCAAAGCAGGGCATCTCTTGCACCAAGGAAGGTGGCTCACCCAGGGCCAAATTCAACAGAAATTTCCTCATCTAATGGGGGACCCCTATGAAATGGAGACCATTGATTCCTAAGGAGGGAGGATTGATCCAAATGGATATCAGTGGCCACCCACCTTCTCCAACTGGCTCAAGACAACTTTATGACATTTTTGGCAATTTACTATTTTTAGTAGTTTTTACTTCTGGGGCCATTTTGAGAGCATAAATGAAGGTTTTTCGGTATCGAGCTCCTAAGTGATATCCAAAGGAATGATTGAGCCCCCAAAATGAATCTCCTCGATGATACCTTTCCAACGGGCTATCACACGCCTAAAACAGAGATTGTATGCAAAAGTTGTGACCCCAGGAAGTTGATGTACTAACTTACCCAAACGGGGCCCACATGCCTTTTGGCGCTTCATCTCCTAGGGTTAGGTTTATGAATGTCTAGGGTTTTGGGCATTCTTAATTATTGTAAAAACGCCTTCAGAGCCTCATTGTAACCTTCTTCTTGTGAATGCATGTTGTCATCACGTCTCTTCTCAGAGATAAACCACCACCATTCCAACAAGCTTCTTTCCGCTGCATTTTACAGTTTCATCTTATTTCGTTATTGAATAGAAAACCAATTTTATTGTATCTCTATTATTTTGTGTTAATAACCTGTTAATAATTTGTATTCATTTCGTTCTACTCATAAAATCCGGATCATCTTGTTGAAATTGCAAGCGATGGAATTGATGAAAGACATGAGGAGTTAGGATAAGAGAATGCAAATGTTCAGGAATTGTCGCAGCAACTGAAGAAAGTGCAACACACTATTGCCAAACTTTATCAAGAGAACAAAGAGTTAAGAAGAAAACTAGCATAAAGGACTATTGAAACACTAATGTTGTAGAGTTGAGAAGGTCAATTAACCCCTACCTCTCCCACAACGAGAGGAGGGAATGCAAATTGGCTTAAAAAATAGCTGAGAGAGTGTTACAAGGAAAATTTCTCTATGGCTAGGGTAAACCACAACAGACGGAAATGACTGTAGAAATCAACTCTCTTCTCAAGTATGCTATATAAACAAATATGCTAGCAAGACAAGATAAAAATCCTACCTCATCCAGACGTTCGATGAAGTCCACTGTTGAGCACTTGACCCAAATAAATATACCTGCAACTAGTCCTCAACAACCAAGAAAAGAAAGCATATGATGATATTATATAATGTTAGCACATTCCATAGCATAATCCATTAATAAGCAAGACAAATATGCCCATGGAATAATAATTCAATATATTTGCAAGATATCAATTCGATGGGAAAATAGTATTTCTATTAATATAGGATCAGCAGAAGTGAAAATGTTATAGACTTTTGTGTCAGCATGGTTCGGAACCGAGAAACTAAGTTCCTTCTAGCTGGGCCTCCACCACTTCAATCCTCCACCAAAGGCAAGCTCATAAGAGAGAAACAATGAAGTTCTCAATCAATAAGGGAAGAGGTTGTGGGCTAAACACTGTGTTAAGACTTAAATGACAAGGGGATGCAGACTCAATATGAAGTAAATAATTTTTCCAGAGTAAATTTTCTCTCAAAGTTGAATTCTTTATCCCTTTCCATACCTTGGAATTGGCCCATTTATATCCTTAAAAATGGAATTGAAGGGTCGAGTCGGAATGTTTCCAGTATATGGAAGGCCAAGGATCATATATCTCATGTCATGACATGGAAACTAGACATTAATTTTCATTTTATATCACAAATCACGATGTACACGGGTTGTAGTGGAGATCCTGCATATACGCATGCTATATAGTGTGAAAAATGCGTACATGTGGAAACATATTTATTTTTGGCTATGGATTTTACAAACATGGATGATAAGTCTACATGGGGAGATGGAAAAAGGCCTTCTGGGAAAGATTGCATAGGGTGAGGTAAATCTTGCTATAACAGATTCCCCCTAATGTGTGAGGTCAGAGGAGTATCTGGGATGGCCAAAATACATTATAAATAACCTAGAAGTGGAGTGATGGAAAACCAACTAGAATAACTAGTTTCTCATTACATTCTGTACTGACTTTGGATACATGGATGCCAATAGAATTACACTGCATATCCATGTGAAAATATACCAAATAAGTTTTCGTGGCCATGAATAGGAAAATACAAATGCGGTTACATGCCAATAGTTTTCATAGTCACGGACAAGGCCCAGTAGAACCAATCTCAAAACCAATATGAAGATATCTATATACAATGGAGTACAATCTAATCTCCCATGATCACTAAAGTCATATAGGTACTGGTCCAATGAAAAGGAAGAAACAACTTAGGAAAGTTGCTGCTACATGTCGATGTCTTCAAGTCTTCTACATAATCCGCCAAAGGTACAAGTCTATGTCATGCGAATAAAGGAGTTAAGTTAGAACAAAACAAGACATTGTTTGATTACCAAACATTGATGTATACCGTTAACAAATGCAAGACATCCTACCGATAATGAAAGAAGCTATCAAGGCACTGAGTGCATTCTTACAAGTGTGAATAAGGGATCTGGTGTCAAACACCTAAAGAATCCATTGATCAAGAGACATTGATGTATTCCCAACTGTCGATGGCAAGAGAGCCTACCACTAATGACTGCAAGCCTCAAGGTACTCATAAGACTCTAGGTGTTGTATCCAGAATAAATGAGTTTAATTTTATGGAAGGAGACCCATTGAAGGGAGAGAATTAAGGCAAATCATCAGTCAGCACAAGGTACAAAGCAGGAGCTTCATGACTTGGTGGAAATTTAACGAAGAACATGTTCATGAACCAATGAACCTATGTGTCTTTTGCGTGTTCCAAGTGCAAGTGATACATGAAAGAGACCCTCTAAATAGAAACCAATGATGAAAATTGCTAAAAAAGGTGAGAAAACCACCAATAAGGCTAATGGAATCCAAGAAACTACATGAATTCCAATGTGTGAATAGATGTCTTTCCGTTGAACACAAGGGAAACCACCCAGTCAATGACCAATGATAACATTTTGACAGCTGGGTTCAAGGTTACCTACAAATGATGAAAGTAGGGCTAGGGTGCAGGATAGGACTACAATATCAAGTGATTATGAGACAAACTAAGGGTATGGCCGACATGCAAAGTTAAGCATTATGAGCAGTGGCCGACACAGGTTGATATAATTCCTTTGAACAAGAGAATGAGACATATGGAAGACTCTGATAGCATAGAATCAATGATAAAACTGTAAGATGTCGGAGGCATCAATAAAATTCTTTATAGGGACTGGAAGAGTAAATAGTCAATAGAGAAGACTCTATAATGAGCTCAACTTCCTAAGGCCATGCTAATCCCAAAATTATGATGATGAATGGACTAAATAACTTTGTGCTCTGTTCAATGGTGACACGACTGCTACCAATACAAGAAAATACTCCCTTCCCGCTTGTCTTATTTTTTTTTTTCATAGAAAAATGAATGTTATGATACAGAGGAGGAAACAAGTGTCACAAGTAAGAAAAACTAGTTAAAGCAATGGAACGTACCTATGCTCAATGAAGGGAAATGCATGTGGGAGATGGACACTTGGGGGAATGTTTTGTCCTAGGTATAGGGTGTCAAATTGTGAAGGATATAAACAAGGATCTCCTTGGTTGAGGATGAAAAAACTGTTGAGGAAAATGGTTTATAATGCAAAGTGAGAACCGACTATAGGCTCAATACTGCAAGCAAGGGCATGAGATGCAATCACAACTTAATGCCAAAAACTTTCCTTTTTTATGACTTTTAGTCTACTTTGTGTAAAAAAGGGATAAACTTGTGCCAAATAGATGTCTTTTCAAATCCTATTTATGAGTGTGAAAGAGACAAGTTCACTCGGAAATATTTTCACTTTTTGATAACGAGTCAAAAAAGATCTTAACTAACACTCACAACCTTTCAAGTCCAATTGAATGAGTGTGAAAGGAACAAATCACTTGAAAATATTTTCTCTTTTTGAAGATGAGCTGGAAAAGATATTAAATTAAACTTGGTTGGGAGTCCTTGGGGTATAAGGAAAGATGTTTATGAATGATAATTGAGGCTCACCATAAAGTCATGTACTTAGCTATGAGGGACTCCCGGTCCTATAGAAAAATCTCTGCATGGGCACCAAATGGAGTAGGGGATCTAACTAGGGCACCCATGTTCGATAAGTCTCTACCACTTGATAATGACATGATTTATAACAGATGAAAGGTTTTGTGTCGCAACAAATGGCTTCGTACCTAAGGAATAAAAGTGACAGTTATAGGATAATGCGAAAATGCATGATGGAATTGATACCTATCCTATATGTTGGGTAATGAAAATACCTACCGGTGGTGAATGACCAACATAACATTGAAATCTGCAAGAATCCCTGGTTAAAAATGCAAAAACCAACTCAATCCACTTTTGTATTAGTCATTATGTGAAAAAATGTCTTAAAACTATAGGAAGTGGGTAAAAATACTTTATAAATAGTAACAAAACCAAATATTACTATACCATTTTGATTTTTTACCCAAATAGTCCCAATTGGACCAAAATACCTCTGAGATTCAAATGGTGATTGCGGGAGCGTCAGGCAATGAAATCAAGAACCGTTTGGACCAAGTAAATCTACTTCCCTTCCTCTTCATTTCTAGTGGATTAAAATTTTAAATTAGGTTTCAAGTTTTAGTAATTGAGGATGCGAAATGTAAAATTCAGTGTACACAGGTTGTCTTCAATCAGGTCGTGTATAAGATGGGTTATACATGCCTGTGAAAACTACAGGGCACGAATACCAAGCCCTATACACGAATGTAAGTGAAGAAGCTCACGTAAAATGATGCAAACAATGAAATTTAAAGATGCTAACTTAAATTTTGATTTGTCATTGGGAGGATGGTTCTTGAATGGAGAGAAAGAGAGAACAAGGAGGTCGATGCTTCTATTCACCGAGATCCAGGGGCCCAAATGGCCTTAAAGATATGTGGCTTATATAAATTTTTGGCACTCAAAGGAATGAGGGCCCGGGTGAGGCTGCTCGAGATGCTTGTGGGTTACTGGGACCCTGAGAGTGAAAGCTTCAACCTCGATGGGAAACCATTGAGGATTGAAGTAGAGGATATCTACTTTTTGACTGGATCATCGTGGCAGGGAGAGGTTGTAAACCTCAGATCATGGGGACCAGGGAGAAAAATGAAAATAGAGGAGTACATCGATGCCCACTATGTAGTAGGGACCCCGAAGGTCGGGAGGCAACTCCCTATCTGGGCAATAAACAATCTCATCCTGAAGATTATTGTCCTTGTATTGACCATGATCATAGGTTCAGTCTCATTGCATCAGGATTCAAGGCCACTCATGTTCTATGAAATGCAGTGTATGAGACCCGTAATATATGACTGGTGTACCTCACTACTGGAAAATATGAAGAACCAGTTCATAGAGTGAAAACATGGGAGTAAGAGGAATTTTGGGTTTGCTTCTATCCTATGCAGTTTATTTTTTGAGTGGGTTCTATGTTTGGGACCTAGAGGAGAGATTCTTCCTAGAGGACCTCGCGATCCAGCCATGGAATGGTGGACCGAGGTAACGAGGCAGCAGGGGGAGGTAGGGTTCCCACACCCTACAATGAGGATTTATTCTACTGGTGGAAACAATAGGTCATTTCCCTAGATGAATATCCCTATGCGGGGATAAAATTTTGAGGAGATATGGACATGCTACTTCCACTAGGGTCATCCTATGGTGATATATGTATGTTGAAATTTTTTAAATATTTCATTTTCTTTTTGTATTTTTTTATAATAGAACAAAAAAAAATTTGGATGGTGCTTAAGTTTTAACTAGACACTTGTGTGACGCAGATGTGGGTTCGTGACAGTCGAAAGGGTTTCCTTGACATTGATGGAGGAACCAGGGAGATGAGGAGGTCAGAGGAGAAGCTAAGAGAGTCCTACAAAATGTGCCCTATCTCGTTTGATACAGAGGATTCCCATGGCTTAAGTAGAGGATCTGCCTGAATCCATGCAACGACAGGTCGTTGGTGTAGCTAGAGCTTCTGTACGACTCTTTAGGCATCTCAAAAACACCGTAATTTTCTAACATGACACACATCTGGTGCCACAAGTGTATATGTCATGGATATTTTGGTATTGGTTGTATATGTATTGAGGGTATTAGCCCCATTTTTTTACTATAAACACCATATTTTTTGAAATATATAAAATGGGATCTTTGGCTTTACTTATATTTTACAATGTGTACATTGATGACATGGTTTTATTTTCTTTAGTTATGTGACAAATTCCAATCTAAAACAAAATTAGCATAAGCATCAGATACATGATTAGAAATCCTAGGAATATGATAATAATTAATAAAATCAAACTGTCATTCTAAAAGACATACCCGTAGGAATCGTTGAAGTAAAGTAGGATCACACACACGATAATTGTCATTCAACTAAGAATCCAGGTGAACCTATAATGAGTGAATACCATGTGAGATAGCATCAAAAAAAAGTTCTATGACGATGCTATGTTCGACCACATTATTTGTGGATGGCCCTAGGAGTATGCCACTTGAAGACACCATTAGACCCTTGGGTGAGTAAACCACCCAAATGGCAGAAGCCAAGTTCTGTGTATGATCGAAGACTCCGTTGACATATGTCAACCAAATGAAAACTCGATAAGCAACCTAAAGATGAAAAGAAAGGAAAAAGATATATACACTATATTACATTAGTATACAAAGAGTTCCACCTGAGCTTGGGGCTTAGGCGTAATATCTATTCAAGTAGATCCCATTTCTCGGCTCAGCCAACATATTCCATTCATAATATTCTAACTCATAGGCTCCTTTTTATAGAACATGTCGCATGATATAAGGATCGTTCCACATGGGTTTAAACTTGCCTGCCCCCAGTGGTTCCTTGGCTTGATCATACAAGAGTACCGAGTCACCCTCAATGTAAAACCAAGGATAGACAAGCTTATCGTACTAAACCTTGACACATCTTTTATTTTCCTCGATACCCATAGAGGTGTCTCAACCTTGCTCATCAAGACTCTCTAGGTGTACAAGGCGTCGCTCGAGATAGAAAGTGTCAGGTAGGAATGCGAATGCCAACTTAAGAGAAGAGATTTCACATTCAATAGGCAATATCAACTCCACACCATGTACTAACTGGAAAGGGGAAAAACCAATGGTAGTCTTGACCGAGGTTCGGTATGCCCATAGTGCAGGATATAGCATGATGTGCTAGTCGGATTTACTCTGGCTAACAGTTTTTTGCAAAATGGTCTTGAGCGACTTGTTGACGACCTAAAATTGTCCACTTTCTTGGGGGTAATAAGGAGAAGAATGACTATGTCTAAACCTCAACTTAGATGTTATCTCTTTCATCATCGCATTGTAAAAGTGACTGACATGATCAATGACAATCTCACTTGGGATACCGAACTGGGCGATAATTTGATTAAATATGAAGAAGGCACTAGTCTTCCCATCAGATTTAACTATAGAAATGTCCTCAAACCACTTAGTAAAGTAATCAATGACCACGATAATGTGTTGAGGTCCCCCAACCGAAGTTGGGTTGCAATGCACAAAATCTATGCCCCACTTCATGAATGGATCGACGATAATGACTAGGTGAAGAGGAGTTGGGTGAGAGCACATTTTCCGAGTGAACACCTGATAGGGGTGACACTTCTTAACCACTTCAATACAATATTTAAAGATAGTAGGCTAGAAATAACTGTCTCGCAAAATGTTTTGGGTTGTCGCAAGCCTAGATAGATGACCAGCACAAGCACCACAGTGGGAATAATTTAGGACTGACTCAGCTTCTCTGTGATTTAAAAAATGATGTAATAAATTTTCTACTCCTCGATGGTACAAAGTGTCACCAACGATAGTATAATTCTTATCTTGGTACCTTACATGCTGTCGTTCATCTCGTGAGAGATGCTAAGTGAACTTCAAATTTTGGAGATAGAGAACAATGTCTCCATACCAAGGGTCAGATGACGAGAAATGAAAAATGTGTTCATCCACAAACGAATCAACATGGATGACATCCTCATCTGATCATGGAAAATCAGATATTAAATCTATAAAGACTACTGATTTCTTGGATTTTGCAGAAGTGAAATCAATATCAAACATTTTTAAAATGACAATCCATTTATTATATTTTCCCCCTATGATATGCCTAGTAAGGACGTATTGAAATGGATTTACATCAACAATCACAATAGTCTTGCAAAGTAATATATAATGACGCAAATGTTGAATTGTGTGCATGATAGCCAAAGCTATATTTTCAACGTGAGAATAATTAATCTTAGGACCGACTAAGTTTCAACTAAGATAGTAGATGACGTGCTCGCAAATCTCATCATCCTCTTGAACCAGAACCATACCAATCATCTCCTCATACATGAAGATATAAAGCAAGGAATCCCTACTGTAGTCAAGAGGCTTTAGTAGAGGCGACGATACCAAGGATTTCTTCAAACCATCGAAGGACTCCTGGGCTTGCTCATCCCAGATAAAAGGGGTGTCCTTCTTCAAAAGGTGCATGAAACCCTTAGTGATATTGGCATAATTCATTATAAACTGATGAAGAATGTTAGCTTTCCCCTGCAAACATTGAAGTTGTCTAATCGTGTGCAGGGGAGGAAATCGAAGTATTGCCTAAACCTTTAAAGTATCTACCATGATCCCAGTCTCAGAAAATAAAAAACCTAAAATATGACTAGACTTAATGACAAATATGCATTTGTGAGTGTTTAACCGGATTCTATAGTAACGACATCTTTCAAAAACAAGCCGAAGGTGCATAGCGTGATCCTCTCTCTTGCGAGAGTGAGCAGCAAGATCATCAAGGTAAGCTTCGACTATATGCTTAAGATCGTGAAAAGAAAAAGTCATGGCACATTAGAAGGTTGCTCCGACGTTTTTAAGGCCAAAGGGCATTTTCCGATATGCGAAAGTACCCCAAGGACAAATGAATGTCGTCTTGTGTTGATCCTCAGGTTTAATTTGAATTTGGTTATATCCTAAAAATCCTTCGATAAAAGAAAATACTTTTCTTCCCACACACTCATCGAGAATTTGATCGATGAAAGGTGTCAGGAAATTGTATTTAGGACAAGCCTTGTTTAGGTCATGAAAATCCATACATACATAGATAGTTCCTTTGTTCTTATCCACAGGAGAAAGGTTGGATACCCATTCAGTTAAGGGAACTGGGTAGATGAAGCCAACAGGGCTTTCCGAGGCTTGATAGCTCTAAGATGTTTCCAAACGGGATTAGCATATAGATAAGTTCTAATCTCATATTTGAAAATACGAGGGTCGAGTCATAGAATCTCTTCATAAGACCAAGAAAATACATCTTGGAATTCCTTGAAGAGTTCGGTGTAGATCAGGATTTCTTCTGGCGAACAATTTGCATTGATATCTACGTTTTCAACCTTGCTAGGGGTATGAGAGATATCGATCGTGATAGTAGCAGAAATACCTCCATGTTTCCTTCGACATAAATGCCATGCATATCAATTAGAACTACGACGTGACCGACTATCTCACTCAAAGTAGATCGAAAATCATCTTGTTCGATTCTTTCAAGATCTGGGAGAAAATAAGAGTAGTGATGCATATCATCCCAAGGTTTTTCAGAACCATTCATGTATTTGATGACAACTACATCCAAAGGGAAAGTATCATCAAGGAAATTATGTTAAAAAGACAATGTAGTGGCCCACACAAGCCTGAGAACAAGATCCTCCTCGTCCATCGGCGATGTAACAGGATCGTGATCGGTGGAAGAGTCAAGAACAAATTGATATGAAATATCTGTTGTTGATAGTGGCATGGCCATTCTAGCATGCAACTGACCTTCACAAGATGAATTCAAGGAAGGTAGGGTCCACAGATCACTAAAATAGGAAGTGAGGAAAATAATGGACCTCCCTGTTGAGACAGGCCTACTAGACATGGCATAAACGTGGTGACTCAGTGCTGAAAAGTTGAAGGTACCCATAAGGGAAAAATACATTTTGAAACCGATATTATTAGTTGTCAGCTGAGAATTCTCAATCACAGGGATTGATGGTCCAATAGATGCATTAGGACTAGAGTACGCAAAGGATAATTGGTAGATCGTCATGATCTTCCCTTTGTGAGGAAAAAAAAGAGTACAAAAGATGGACGATAAGACGACGACCATAGCATAGGTCCAATTGCATCCTAGTAACAAGTTATAATCAAGAGGCGCATCAACTACCTCTACCTCCACCTCTACCATCTTCCCACCTAACTGGACTGGAAAGGAAGGGAGAATACCATGAGGGTGGAAAGAATGATCGTCAAAAGTATTCAACATGTTTGATGACTTAGAAAGAGTCGGAGAACTGATATCTTTCCAAAAGATCAGGGACATCAAACAAGAAACAACACCTTCATCAACAACCACATGTTTGATGGTATACTTTGAGTACTCCACGTGGATTTGGAAAGCCACATGGTAAGGCAAGCGAGGCTTGACATTTGTGATGTCAAACTTGATAAATTTTGAGCTACTGGGTTCTAGAGCTCCTAAAGAGGATAATAATTCATTCCTCTGTGAAGGACACGTCTGGAGTATCTGCAAAGCTGACATCACACAAGAGTTTTGACCTAGTTCCTCAACAATAGAGTAGTTTTGGGCGGCTCTAGAATTAGGATTGTGGGTAGAGCGCTTGAGTACTCCTTTCAGAATATGAGGCTATGGCTCTGATTTTTCAATATGTAAAGTCATCTCCAGAC
The DNA here is from genome assembly GCA_000966675.3 of Picea glauca. Classification (NCBI taxonomy): domain Eukaryota; kingdom Viridiplantae; phylum Streptophyta; class Pinopsida; order Pinales; family Pinaceae; genus Picea; species Picea glauca. Next base: position 184,672 of record JZKD02S0356559.1, on the reverse strand, counting down.
GACGAGGAGGATATTCTAGACCAAGAATAGATTGTGAGGATCTATAAGCTTGAGATCGAGTGGCTACATTAACTTTATCATCGACCATATTGATACACAAATGATCACTATCTTGCGACGATGGGTTTTGACTCCCACCAGCTGCATTTCCATCATTTGAGGAACTCGAGGCCATGTGCTGGTTATGTGGGAATGGATTCGTCAGCATGACGGGCGGTAGAGATAATAGCCTCCCAGCTTCCACAAGTGTAGGGCATAAATGAGTAAGGTGATCATCTATGCAAATCTTGTAGGAAAACTTCACCTTACGTCTTTCTTGTTTTCCCTCTCCAACATTATTATTCGTCTTCTCATTATTACCATTGTTCTTGGGTTTATTACCATTTTTCCCACCCTTACAGTTGTTACATCCTTTCTTCTTATTCCTGCTTGGTTGCTGGTTACCAGTTGGATTGTCCGACGAATGCACAGAGTTTACATCTGCCGACTGAGTGGGGTTGGAAGACATAGGAGAAGATGGCCCTCCTGTATTCTTGTTTAGAGACAAATCTTTCATATGGATTTTCACCGAGTCTACAGACTTTACATTGGTGGTACCTATAATGCCATCAGCATGAGGTCCAATATTTTGTCTAGGTTCTTAAGTTGATCGCGGTGCGTTCAGAATAAGGTGGTATGAAATCCCAGACTGAGAATATATCAAGTCTAATTGTTGGGTTCTAAAGATCACTTATTCCTAGTGGTAACCCCAGAAGTAGCAACTTCCATCGAGATAGGAGCGTGAAAAGACTTAAGGAACCATTATAAAATAAAGGCCGAGGGTATAGGGGTCGTAATCAACCTCTTTTGTCTACTCCACTCTTGGATGTGATCCGAGATATGAGTGGCGGTGTCCTGGCGCAAAGTCGATAGAAGTTCTAGGCCAACATCRTAATGAATGGGCAACTGGAAGTGGTTAAGGAAGACCAAGATCAACTRACTAAAAGTCCCATATKCCCCCCTAGGTAGCTCAATATACCATTTTCCATCAACTCCAATGAGGGTGCGTTGAAATAATATTAATCAAATAGAATCATCATTAAGGGATTTCGATGAGCACCAAAGGTGAAAGGTAGTGACATGATCACCGAGATCCTCTCCATTCTTACCTTCAAACTTAGGGATGTTCGAAGGAAGCTTGGTGGGTAAGGGGGGCCATGTAGGATCATGACTCACAAGGTCAKTCATTAACTTAGACAAGTCTAGAAGATTAAGTGTGGCCAGAAAAGGGAGATGGGGTTGCGGCATCTAGCCCCAAACTCCCGGGAAAGACTRTGCTTGAGGAACTGCAGCCCATCCRGGGTTCYAGTAAGCACCATGGCCCTATCCGGGATTATAAGGCCCTCCTCTGGGATAATTCATATAAGGTTGGTTGGGCATCATTCCAGCAGGAATGTTCTGTTGGGGGTTATAAAACTTTCCCCAAACAGATTGGATCCATGTTGGGGGTTGCTCAAAGCATGAAACTGACCTCCTTCAGGTGGGAACTTGAAGGATAGATGTGGAGTCGTCATGCCAAACATATTGGTCGGAATCGACACTAAGGAGGTAGGGGTATAGGATGGAAATTGAGAAGAATCTTGTTCGCCAAGTTGGTTTCTCCACCTAGAGGTAAGAGGATTAGATGCGGGGTTAAAAGCATGAATTCCTCCCATATTAGGAGTCATTTGATGGATTTGAGAAACACCAAACGAAAATGGATTGTAAGGAGGTGTATTTTCCCCAAGCCCAATGTTATCATTAGGGCCAAAAACTAGGGTGGCATTCGAAAAATGTGAAGTGAAGTTGGGCATACCATAGGAAAAGGCACTAGAAGCCATAGGGATGGACTAAACATTATAGCCCGATGAGTGACCCAGAAACCCAAAAGGGTTCAAGTCAGTATCTTGAGCATTCACTATAGTCCAAGCCATAGTAATGGTAGGTGCATCTGGAACTACAACCATTGAGGTTACAGGAGTCAAAGGGGTACCATTAACTATAATAGGTATGGGATTCGAAGGTCTCCCAGTGTTCTGAAGACTAGGTTCAGTACTCATCCTTGTAAGATCACAAGTCTGAACGGTGGATCTGTGTGTACCACTCCTAAACAAGTGGCAAAGATTCAAAATCTGGTGGTAACTATAACAAGTGGTAGGACCGGCGGGGAGGCTAGTCCAACTCCACGATGACTTAAGACTCTAAATATAAAAAATATATCCTAATGCCAACTAGTAATCAAAGAGCACACCAAAATTCAAACTGCCAATATGCATACAAATGGGGTAAAGTTGTTGAGTGGTCTCCCTCCCTAAAGAAGGTATGTCTCACCCAAGAGGGGCCTAAGACTCCTTGCTAAATATCAAAGGTAACTTAATTAGTTATAAGGGCCCTTGTGGGCTTAACAACCAGTCGGTCATATTCTCTCGGAGAGGTAATCCTCCATAAAGGTTGTGTGTTATCGGACCCTTATTTGACCTAGGGTACATGTAGAATAACCCTTGTAAGTAACCTATGAGACACCTAAGTCAAGAAACTATTAAAACATTGTATAACTGATGCACAAGTGAGCAGTCGTAAGTCAGGTCCACCGTATGGGTAGGGTAGCGAATCCTGAAAACATGAAAGTACCACCTCTCACGAAGGTAAAGTCACTAGAAAGATCCCCAGATACGAATAGATCCCCAGAAATATGTCTGACACTAGGAATGTATTAGAGGGATATCCCTTGAACCGACTTTGTGTGACCTCGTGATTAACTCCAATGTGAGTGGAGCCTCCTGATCTTACCAATTATACAATGGATTTCTCCACTCCCTTTCTTAGACACATATGTTGATTTAATTGCCTTGGAGAAGTTTAGTCACAAAATCCTATTCCAAGGCACTAAATCTTAAGCTAGTTTGTGTAACCTATAAAATAAAATCATGATCAATCAATTTTAAATTAAAACATTAATTTTAGCGGTCGTGATTACTCAAAAAGGTATGGTAGTGAAACTCATGATGTTATGACTCTGCAGAAAAAGTAAATATGAAAATAATGCAAAGTCCTAACTTTAAGTTTCAATGAATGATATGGTTCTAAAAACCAATGCAATTTTCAATTTAAACTCTGCAATTCTAAAGTAAAAATGAAATCTTTCACTTCATGTACTAAGCTAAGGACAAGGACTCAAAAAGACCAAAATGCCAAGCAATGCAAAATGCCTATTTTTTTGTATTTTCAATATAATAAAATTGAAAATGCATGGAATGAAAAGAAAATTGATATATAAACTCTATTGTGTATTGAAAGAGATAACTCAAGCAGGATACCAAGCAGCAAAAAACCCAACCGAATGTACACGGACAATCAAAATGAAAATATGATGAGGAGAATCTGCCCAGAAATTCAACCAAAGATAGGTTTCCTGTCATCCCACAAGCACTTAACAGGCACTACAAAGACCTAAGAAGGCTCAACAAACATCAAATCCTGCCCAACAACCACCAGACCAAGAAAACAAGACAGGAAAACTGATGTATGCAACTGTTTGTCCAAAAAGAGCATATATATGCAGCTTGTAGAGGGACAACATGCATATGTACACGACTATCAGGGCAAAAAGCATGTATATGTTTCAAAACAATGTGAGGAAAGGGAGAAAGGATGAAAACTCAAACCTAGAGTGAAAATCGGTTGTCAAGCAATGATATGACAAGAAGCACAATAGGAATGAAAGAAATATAAGGAGAAAAGTACTCCAAACCCTAAGAAAGAAGATTTAATCCCTAATATGGTCGCCAATTCTGTTATGAGGAAAATATCTCTATGTCTAGGGTAAACCACAATAGATGGAAATGACTGCAGAAATCAACTCTCTTCTCAAGTATTATATATAAACAAATATTCTAGAAAGACAAGATAAAAGGCCTCTCTCATCCAAACGTTCGATGAAGTCCACCGTTGGGCACTTCACCCAAAGCAATATACCTTCAACTAGTCCTCAACAAGCAAGAAAAAAAAGCATATAATGATATTATATAATGTTATCACATTCAATAGCATAAAGATAAATATGCCCATGGAATAATAATTCAATATATTTTCAATATATCAATTGGATGGGAAAAGAGTATTTCTATTAATATATGATCAACATAAGTGAAAATGTTACAGACTTTCGTGTCAACATGGTTCAGAGCCGAGAAACTAAGTTCCTTCCAGCTGGGCCTCCACCACTTCAATCCTCCACCTAAGGCAAGCTCATAAGAGAGAAACAATGAGGTTCTCATTCAATAAGGGAAGATCTTGGGGACTGAAAACTGTGTTTAGACTTAAAGGACAAAGGGATCCAGACTCAATATGAAGAAAATAATTCTTCCAGAGTAACTTTTCTCTCAAAGTTGAATTCTTTCTCCCTTTCCATAGCTTAGAATTGGCCCATTTATATCCTTCAAAATGGAAATGAAGGGCTATGTTAGAACGTTTCCAGTATATTTAAGGCCAAGGATCATATATCTCCTGTCGTGACATGGAAACCCGACATTAATTTTCATTTTCTGGCACAAATCCCGATGTACGTGGGTTGTCATGTTGTATAGTGTGCAATATGCATACATGTGGAAAAATATTTATTTTTGGCTGTGGATTTTACAAACAGGGATGATAAGTCTACATGGGGAAATGTAAAAAGTCCTTCTGGGAAAGATTGCATAGGGTGAGGCAAATCTTTCTATAACAGAGAGGCACAAGATGTAATTATTGATCTTAGGAAGGAACATAGGATGTCAGAGGAAAATATTACAGAAAATTTCAAAGAGTGTAGACCAACCATTGATAACGCATGTGCATATCTCTCTAGTGCTCAATCAAAATTGAAAAGGAATGTGGTTTTGTTGAGACAAGTGAAGAGTTTGAGAAAACATAATTGGTCTTTAAAAAAATAAATCAGATATTTAAGGTTCCATGTGATACCCAAGGCATGAGTAAGAGAGACCCATTTTTGTATTTTTGTGTCGTGGTAAGGAATATTTCTTTTTACCTATCCTACTTTCTTATGTTAGCAATAATTCTGACGCATCACCTGTGCAATGAATATTCGTTGTGCAAATGTTGTAATATCATATGATGAGAAGGAAGGTATAGATGAAACATATGCCAGTTTTGAACGAGATGCGTGGTCCCCGACTGTTGTTGCCACCTAGAGTTGCACTAGTGATCACGAATGGACATTTGCTAAACCAACTCTCAATGTGCACACTATAGTCAGTGGTCACGTAACAACAACCAAAGTATGTTATACAAAGGTGACAGAGTTTCCAACAGTATGCATGATTACTTGGGAACCCCTTGAAAGAAAATGTTGATTTAACACAACTAGATGCTCGAATCTTAGTCATGACCAAATTGTTGAAACAAATATGTCAGTTATGTTATGAATGGGCATAATTGGTTTTCTATTTTTAGTAAATTTTGTTGTAAAGGTTGTCTAGGGGGAAAGTAACCAAATCTAGGATTCTAGGGGAGATTAGTTTGGACATAGCAGCCCAAGAGGGTGTTAGTTTTCTATATATTTGATCTTTTTTTATGTAAGCATGGGCGAGAAAAGTAGTTCATACAAAGGACTCTCGAATGTAACTTTCTGAATCTAATGGAAATATAATGCAGAGGTCCTGAAGCTTTGATGAAAAGACTCTAGTGGTGGTGGTTTGATGTATTGTGATCCTATCTTTGTATGTACTTCCTATTTCCTGGAAATTCATGTATGTTTCATTTGTTTAAATTGGAAATATTTAAAGGGTTTAAAATTCATCTCACCGTTCTTTAGACAAAACCATTTAAACTCCATGTTTTCTTCTAAGTTAGGTTAGAATTCATCTCTAATGGCGCTCTAATTTTCTTTATGTTTCTCCTTTCTTTCGCTATAACAAAATGATATTCAAACTAAAAGACCATTGCCTATTTATCCTTTATCCTCTCAAATCTTCCCTTACCAGTAATTGATTTCCCTTGTTTTCAGAGGGTTGACTCCATAACCCAAAATTACTATACTTCCTTGTCAATGAAACTACAAAAATATTTCTCAAGCATCTAAATCTAGCCATCAATACAAAGTCATTATCTATCATAGAATAGGTCTCAGAGAGAACCCTCTCTAGATTGGAAAGGCTAATTTCGAGTCTCAAAGTTGGTTTGTAGGTTACCTTGGTAGATCGTTATCTTCAACCCAACTATTTACCAAGTGCTAACGGGGTGGAGAGATGGAGAGAAAGAGGGAGGGCGATACAATGAGAGAGAGAGGAAAGGGTAGATGAGAGAAAGAGAGAGAGAGAGGGATACAACGAGAGAATAAGAGAGGTTGAGAGTGAGATGGAGAGAGAGAGGAGTGAGAGAAGGGGAGGGAAGTAGAGATCCATCAAGAGTAGAAGAGATGTTAAGGGCGAGATGGAGAGAGAGAGGTAGAGGGTAGAGAGAAAGAAGGAGGTAGAAGAGTGAGATATAGGGGGGAGAAA